>CM022760.1:33335686-33338186 GCA_012411365.1 Ameiurus melas | reverse complement strand
GTGCGGTGCAGTGATGCGGTGTAGTGTGATGCAGTGTGATGCAGTGTAGTGTGATGCAGTGTGATGCGGTGTAGTGTGATGCAGTGTGATGCGGTGTAGTGTGATGCAGTGTGATGCGGTGTAGTGTGATGCAGTGTAGTGCGATGCAGTGTAATGTAGTGTGATGCAGTGTAGTGCGATGCAGTGTAATGTAGTGTGATGCAGTGCAGTGTGATGCAGTGTAGTGCAGTGTGGTGTAATGCAGTGTGATGCAGTTTAGTGTGATGCAGAGTAGTTCGATGCAGTGTAGTGTGATGCGGTGTGGTGTCATGCAGTGTAATGCAGTGTGGTGTAGTGTGATGCGATGTAGTGTGATGCAGTGCAATGATGTGCAGTGTAGTGTGATGCGGTGTAGTGTGATGCGGTGTAGTGTAATGCAGTGTGGTGTTGTGTAATGCAGTGTGGTGTGATGCAGTGTGATGCAGTGCGATGCAGTGTAGTGCGATGCAGTGTAGTGCGATGCAGTGTACTGTGATGCAGTGTAGTGTGAAGCATTGTGATGTAGTGTGATGCAGTGTAGTGTAATGCAGTGTAGTGTGATGTAGTGTAATGCAGTGTAGTGTGATGTAGTGTAATGCAGTGTAGTGAAATGCAATGTGATGCAGTGTAGTGAAATGCAGTGTAATGAAATGCAGTGTGATGCAATGAAATGCAGTGATACAGTGTAAAGCAGTGTAGTGAAATCCAGTGTGATGCAGTGTAGTGTAGTGCACTGAATAGTTCTCACTCACTATTCCGCAGTATGTGATATGAGACACCACCGGTGTGTGCTGTTAGCCGGACCAGTGCACCACTGCTCCATCTGTCCACCTCACACTGTCTAACCAACAGCAGAACTGTGGATAAGCACTGCTAGCATTTACTACGTTTACCTGCTAACAAGTCTGGGTTTGGTCTAAATTGGTAGTTTATTATTTTTATATTTTGCTCTCATTTGCATTTAATTTACATTTATGGCATTTAGCAAACACCCTTATCCAGAGCGACTTACATTGATCTCATTTATACAACTGAGCAGTTGAGGGTTAAGGGCCGTGCTCAAGGGCCCAACAGCAGCAGCATAGTGGTGCTGGGATTTGAACTCATGACCTTCTGAGCAGAAGACCAACGTCTTAACCACTGAGATAACACCGTGGTGGCATTCCTCAACTTCCACATCCCCCAGAGTATGAAGAGTTGCAGGTCTGTGACTTTTATAGCATATTCGACTGGTTCAGTCTGTGTATTTCTTGTGGCTAGCCAACAATTAGCGGATTTCCACTATACAGTTTCGACTGCAAGCGACATACAAAGCATGGATAAACAGACAAAGATATCTAATGCAGAATATATAACCTATATCTTACAGAAGCAGTGTCCTCTGTAATACCTACTCTAACCTCAGTGATAACTGTACTGAAAGTACTGCTAGACAGCAGAAAGATAACAGCTGTGTTGAACATGGTGGCCACTTCCAGCCCATGCAGGATTCTGAATGGAAATTAATCTCCCTAATGATTACTTTGTTATTAACAACAAAAGGAATGTTCTAGTTTCTTATAAATTCTCTAGAGGTTCTCTTTGGAACATCTCCTGCAGTTTACACTCTGATTCAGTGTGAAATTAGCTGAAAGTATCTACCCAAAATGTACCCTGGATCCTAAAGTACTATACCTTCTGCATGGACTTCCAGCCAGTGGAAAGTTCTGTCTGCAACAAGGGTCTAAATGGCAGACATTGCAGCATGGTGCTTCACTGGGACTTTGCCACAACCTTTCAGAAGAGAAGGATGTGCCTACATCCACCACACTGACCCCTAGAGCCCGGCATGAGGCATCCCACTAGTGCTGCAGTACCACTTTATGAGCTCATGCAGGAGACCAAACTGAAACATGCCTGTCTAAAGACTGTCTTTTTGCTAGCAATAGCAGGAATTCTTAGAACTTTTCCTCAAGGAGTTCTCAGAAGCACTGAGATATGGGGCACGCACAGGAGAATGGCTTCTGTCTTTGTGTTATGTGCATGTGATTGGGAGACTTTCTCCTGCAGGTGTGTAAGAGATACAGAACATTAATAGTGTTAACGTTTCTGGTATTTGTCTCACCCAGCAGATAATGATCTTACACACACACAGTGCAGGAGTGTTATCATCCTGACAGTGTGTCAAACCGGTTTAGCATTTTCACATATATACATTATACACATACATACCCACCCCCAAACACAACCAGTAATTACCATATCAAGCTGATGAGGTCACACCAAGAGTCCTGTTCTTCAGACATCATTTAACAAATCTAACATATGAATTTTTTTAAACCAGAATTACTGATCATGATCTTTCCAAATTCAGTGAAGCTTGAAGCTTTTTAATCTCTTTTTTTCATGCATTCATGTATTTTCCTTCAACTTTTCCTGGTCTGTGTCGCAGTGGTTCAGACTTACCTATCCCCAACAACAGATTCCAGCTCCTCCCAGAGGA
>CM022760.1:33315686-33330686 GCA_012411365.1 Ameiurus melas | reverse complement strand
ACACACCCACTCACACACCTACTCATACACCCACATACATCCATTCATACACCCATTCATACACCCACTCACACACCCACTCACACACCCATTCATACACCCACTCACACACCTACTCATACACCCATTCGTACACAAATTCACACCCATTCACACACCTACTCATCCATCCACTCACACACCCATTCATACACCTATTCATACATCCATTCATACACCCATTCATACACCTACTCACACACCCACTCACACACCCATTCATACACCCACTCACACACCTACTCATACACCCATTCATACACCCACTCACACACCTACTCATACACCCATTCATACACAAATTCACACCCATTCACACACCTACTCATCCATCCATTCACACACCCATTCATACACCCATTCACACACCCACACAAGCAGGAAGCAGCATCCTTCGAGCTAACGCTATTGGATAAATTTTTTCTAATCTCTATACTTTAAAATTATTTACCTTACGTTATACAAATATAACTGACACTACTTTAGATAAAACAATCGTAACATTGCGCTGTCGCTAAATTTGATCTGTTTGTACAAACATGCGTGACTAGCTTGTAATTAGCTTGTAGCCCATAGCCGACTGGCTACAGAGAAGCAGATCCGCGGCCTACTTGACAAGCAGGCCCAGCTGCAGGAGCGACGAATTGTGCTGTAAACATCGTGTGCCTCTGCCTACGCATCCAAGGTATGCAAACAGTGTGGTATTTCCCCTACCATGCCCTCTACACCGTGTGTTTCTCTGTGCAGGGACTGTGCACCTACGACTTTCCCAAGCATGGTCTCCTTCACGCCGGCGCCAACATACTTCGGGCCTTGGGTGAACCAGCGGCGGAAGGCGCGGGCTGGACCCCAGGTGAGGAGCTCTCCACCTCCGGTGTTCGAGATTCCAACCAGGAACCGCTTCGCCCCTTTCCGTCAGACCAGACCTAACGCTGTGATCGTCGGGGACTCCATCGTGCGGAACGTCCGTGTAGCCTCATCTAAAGGTAAGGTGCACACACACTGTTTTTCTGGTGCTCGTGTCCTTGATTTGGCTGCGCAGGTATCCGGGATCCTGAAGAAGGACGAGCACATTGGAGCGTTTGTGCTGCATGCGGGGACGAACGACACCAGGCTGCGGCAGACAGAGGTTCTGAAGAGGGACTTCTCCAGCCTGATCGAGGCAGATCACCCACAGCGAAGATCATCGTCTCTGGACCTCTTCCCACATTCAGACGTGGAGCAGAAAAGTTCAGTAGACTTCTCGCTTTAAATGAATGGTTAGTCTCTTGGTGTAATGAGCAGAATCTGGTGTTTGTCAATAACTGGAATCTGTTCTGGGAGCGTCCTAGGTTGTTTCGTCCTGATGGCCTGCACCCCAGCAGCCTCGGAGCAGAACTGCTGTCTGACAACATCTCCAAGGCGCTTCGCTCCAAGTGACTGTCTACCGTAAGTACATCTTCTGACAATAACAACATTCAGTATAATCAGTGCTCAATTAATACTGCAGCATCGGTAATACATACTATAGAGACTGTGTCTGTTCCCCGAGCTATACAAATACAGAGAAAATCTCGGAAAGTCTGTTTTCGTAACCTAATTAACATAAAATTAAATCATATTGAATACACAGCCAGCACTTTTAATCTGAAGATAGGACTATTAAACATTAGATTTCTTATGTCTAAGGCTCTTATTGTTAACGACATAATTACTGATCAGGAATGTGATATAATGTGTTTAACGGAAACTTGGATTAAACCAAACGAGTACATAGCATTAAATGAAGCCAGTCCTCCTGGATACAGTTATGTACATCAGCCTCGTTCAACTGGTAGAGGTGGAGGTGTTGGTCTTATCCATAGTCAAAATCTAGTCCTCACACAAAAACCTAGTCATAAGTTTAATTCTTTTGAAATTCTTTATACCAGTGTAACTTATGTAGCCACAAAAATATAAGTCAATTCCTCTAATTATTATATACAGACCCCCAGGGCCATATACTGAATTTCTTAGTGAATTTACAGACTTTGTCTCAAACCTGGTTGTGTCTGTAGATAAAGCATTAATCGTCGGAGATTTTAATATTCATGATAACCTTTAAGACCCTCTAAGAATAGCGGTTGTGTCCATCTTAGAATCAGTAGGGATTAATCAGAACGTAATCGGGCCTACTCATAATGGTGGTCACACTCTTGACCTCATACTAACATACGGAATAAGTATAGAAAATACTGTAATTCTTCCACAGTCTGAAATTGTCTCAGACCATTATCTTATCTCATTCATAATACATATTGATCATGATATTTCCACCTCGCCTCGCTACCGCGTTAAACGTACAGTACCTACACATCAGCTACTGCACCGAGCTTTATAAATAACCTCGCAGAAACATCTATTAGATTTGGATTAGATTAGATTTGGCGACTGAAAGCTTGGAGTCAACACTCCGCTACATGCTAGATAGAGTGGCTCCACTCAAAAGAAAAATAATTACAGAGACAAAATTAGCACCCTGGTATAATGATCAAACGCAAACCTTAAAACAGACATCTCGACAATTAGAATGTAAATGGCATCAAACCAAACTGGTGATATTTCAGACAGCATGGAAGGAGAGTCTACTGAAGTACAGGAAATCTCTTAGTGATGCTAGAAAAATCTATTTCTCCACCTTAATAGGAGATAACCTTCTACTGACCTCTGATCAGGGTTCTGGTCCACTGCTTGTGTTACTCGACCTTAGTGCAGCTTTTGATACTATAGATCAGCGGTCCCCAACCTTTTTTTGCGCCACGGACCGGTTTAATATCGGACAATATTTTCACGGACCGGCCTTTAAGGTGTGGCGGATAAATACAACAAAATAAAATGATAGGACCGGCATAAAAACTGGGGTATTTTTAAAATATAATAATAAACGTGAATCCAATGTGAAATCGCAACTTTATTAGCAGCGTCCTCGTAACATCACGCCAACAACATAACATGAGTAACTTCCTCTCTCCCCCCTGACGCTCTCTGGTCGCTATGGTAACGTTTCAACGTATCACGGGACCGAGACAAGCGTGTTGACATGCGTCAAGAGTGAGTCATAGACGGCTGTAACGGAGAGAATTCGGTCATTTTTCAACATAAAACATCGTTCAGACTCAGATAATAAATAAAACGGAAATAATGCGAGTTACTTATACTTTCTGTGCGGCCCGGTACCAAATGACCCATGGACCGGTACCGGTCCACGGCCCGGGGGTTGGGGACCACTGCTATAGATCACACTATTCTCCTTGATAGATTAGAAAATGTTGTTGGCATTAAGGGAACAGTCCTCTCCTGGCTCAGGTCTTATCTGACCGATCGTTATCAGGTCGTAGATATAAATGGTGATTTCTCCATGCGTTCTGAAATTCAGTCACAGATGTTCCATGTGCTCCTTGGATGAGTTTATAGTCAAATGGTAAGGGATTTTTGGAAATGCACCAACAATTTCTTTTTCCATCTACATAAGAAAAGAAAGGGTGATGTTTGTTTTTTTTACTGTCCGTGGGAGATTTTCACCACAGCAGTCATAAATACAAACAAACAAAACACATACATCTAAATCCATAAATCACATTAAATACACTATTTGCATAATCTACATTGAACAAACATTGAAGAGCCTCCACATAAAGTACAGTTTGCTCTGACCCTTCCTCTGTGTAGCCTCAATTTACCCGCTCCATTCTGGTTTGTTGTTTAGGTACACTCCAGGGTTCTTATAAGTCTAGCTGTGTTTATATGGACAACAATAATCCACTCGTAACCCGATTAAGACTATACTTTGTTTAAGAAACTACCATGTACACAGCAATTTTTAATTACCTTAATCAAATTAAGGTCATACTCGAAGTGAGCATAATCTAATTAAGACAGGTGGAGTATTCCGGTTTTAGTCGTATTATGGACGTGCATTACAGACATGTAAACACCTTAATCACATTATAAACGTCGTGTGAGAGTTTTCACCGCATTTTGCAACACGGACATGATCACACACGGCAGTTTTACATTTGAGAGAGTATGGCTGTGTCCCAAACCGTATACTTTCCTACTATAGGCCTGTAGTGGGGAAAAATACACGTATTGTAGCTACTATATAGACGGTAAGTACGCGGTTTCAGACGCAACCCACAGCTTCAAACAGTTGTCTATTAGCACGTACAGCATGACAAATAATTAACTGCACTTAAAGCTTTCGGAAAAAAAAATCAATAAAAACACCCAAAACTGTATACGGCACCATAACGTAGACGAACTATATGTCGATACGTGAAATTCTGGAGGGACGTCGGATGGCGTGGCGCGGTGATGTAATGACGTGGGCTGTTAATCTAATTATGTTCTATAACATGTAAAACGGGAACATGACAGGAGTGTTCTAAAAGCGACTCATGTAAACACCTTAATCACATTATTATCTTAATCAGAGTAAGGTCAATAATCAGATTACTGCTGTCCATGTAAACGCAGTCACTGAAGTAAGTCAACATTCTGCTCCACAAATTCATAAGAACTGTGTCATAAGAACTGTATTATAAGACAAACTCTTTGTTTTTCTTTATGTCGTACAATTTAATGAGGAAATCCAACCTGCATGTCAAACACTCCACTCCAAATGGTTCATTTGTCCTCCATTCCATGTTATGTCCACCCAGTCACATTTAATAAGACAGTTTCTTCTCATATTGAAGGCAGTGTAAATAAAGAAAATCATGAACATTCTTCATGTAAAAACCTATTTATTGGTTAAATCTTTGTTGAGTCTAAATGTAGAGAAAGGTGACAAATCTCTTCAAAAGGTGCTTCTCTCCTACAGTGAAGGGTTCGTTTCCCCATCACACCCACACTCTTTTATTTAAGAGACCCATTTTGTTAGTCACTTTAAACGAATGTTCTGTATTGTGCTCTCCGTTCTCTTTACAGGCCATACAAATATAATGATATTATTAGAAAGGCAACATCATCCATTTTCCTTTAGTGCTTAAAACACAAAATGTTTGGGGGTAAAAAGTGTGTTAAGTGAATGAAATTGATCGACAGGCTAACATTAAGCATTAAAACATTATTACTATTACTAGTAATTTCCTATATATGTAGTATATGGAAATTATTGTCTTTACATATCTCACTCAATTTACACTTAATGATTGTGAATTGCTTGCTACGTATAGTAAAAGTTAATAAGTTAAATTATTGTAAGGATTTGACAGCATTAAAAAAAAAATTCTTACGAAAATAATCATTAATGTCACAGCTCAGCCAGATCAGAACTCCAACTCCCTAGATGCAACACTCGCTTTTCATGCACACATGCGCTCACCATCCCCGGAGTTCTGATCAGACACACCTGGCACCAATCACACACACACTCTCACCGCTAGTATTTAGGGACGTCATTCACCTAGAGTCAATGCGAACTATACGTTCAGTTGACTTGTTCTCTGCGTTTCCAAGCCTTTACTCTTGTTGTTTGTTTGCCTAGTTACCTTGACCCTTGATTACGTCTTTGACCACGCTTTTGCCTTGCCCTCTATGCTTTGTTTGTCCGATCACCTGACCACTGCCTGTTTCTCGTTTACGCACCTTGAACATCCTTTAACACTACACTTACATCTGCCGCCTGCTTCTGCTTCCGTGCCTCATCCCCTCGATACGTAACAATTAAGGATCCAGAGATCTGCAAGAGCTAACAGAAGGGATAGAACATCATTCTAAAAAAATATATTTCTAAATTTTTACATTTTCAAGATGATAATGGAGAGCGTTGACAGTTTCCAAATTCCAAAATGTAATTTTTTGTTTAAGTTACTAAAGATCCGGTGATAGAAAAGGACACAAGGACACAGCATATCATTCCCCGTTCAATACCCTGTGACAAGAAAACACATCAAAAAGAAGTGGGCCTCTTCAAACAGTCAAGCTTTTTTTCTCATTTGTAACCCATCTTTGTAAGTACAGTATATAACAAGCTAAAAATATTACTGAAATCTAGTGACTGCATGCATGGATTTTGCTTCTTCACCATCTCCTGCTGGGTCTACCACAAACACCTGGCTGGATGCTGCATGGAGATATGTATATATCTTTAATCTTTTCGGGTGAGTCTATCCCATGGAGAATCAGGCACAAGGCAGGGTACACCCTGGACAGGCTGCCAGTCCATCACAGGGCACAATCACATACACTCACACACCCATTCATACTGTGCAAAATAAAAATAAATAAATAAACAGAATGAAACTACAAAACAATGTTTTGTAGAAAAACTTTGAGTTTGGTTTGAAAAAGTCTGGCCTGAAAGTTAAAATTATGGATGGATGGATTAATGGATTAATGAGTTAATTAATTAATTAATTAATTAATTAATTCAAATATTCCAGACTCTTGTGTGTGGTGTAGACCTTTGGTGTATATTTGAATATAATATAATTTAAAAGGTGGTATGAATTAATGTGAACAAAGCTTTATGAGATTATTGAGAATGGCATAATACCTGGGCTGATGTGTCCTCTGAATGATCCTCAGATGTTTGCTTTGTCTTGTTTCTTTTTGGTTGGGGCACTGGTTCTGGTGGATCAAAATACTTTGAACGATGCTTTGCTGGTCTTTGAGATAGGGATATCTTGGCCCATTGCTCTTCTTGTTGGTCAATGGTCTGTTGCTTTGGAGATGTTCCTTGAGACAGACTATCAAGATTATGCATCATCTGATGAGCTGTGTGTACCTTCCTTGCCGAGAGTTAAACATCTTTGTAATGAAATCTGCAGGCCGCAGGAACCTTTTTCTGCGTGATATGTGATTCTTTACTTTTGAGAACCACTGCTCCACATGACAATTTGTTTTCCTTGTTTTTATTTCTTTAGTATTCTCTTTGGAGAATCTTCTCAGGTCCCCAAGGAATATGCCACTCCAAAGGGGGAAAAAGTCTGTAAATATCAAAAATCTAAAAGGTGTTCTCATACCTGACACCTGGATGAACACTTTCCAGTTGGTTGTGTGACTGTAAGTCATTCCCTTCAAATGCTATTGAAGTTAGAATCGTGGATAAAAATGTTGTATGTATCTTTAGAGACGGTCCCTTAATTTCCGCGAATATCGACTGTCCAACGTCAAACCAACTTTATTCCAGTTATTACCTTTTCAATTAGCGTTTTAGCGGATCTCTCTTTTTTTAGGAAAACTACCACCGCTTTCTTCATTCAGGAGGTGGAGTAGATGTTCTCACACCAGAGCTGCTCTCTCACCGCTAGCAGAACCTCCTCCACCTGTTCTCCATTCTCCGGTACACACCTGACACCCACTCACTCTCACCCACTCTCAACTTTGACCGGTCACTGATACTCACTTAACTTACACATGCAATACACAATTAAAGAAAAGAACAAAGAAAACAAACTAACAAAAAACTTTGGCAAGACACCAAACTACTCTCACGCGCTCCACACACCACGCTCTCTCCTCCACCGCGCATGCGCAGAGAGAGAGAGAACGAGAGAGACAGAGACAGAGAGACAGAGACTGATAGACACAACTCACACCCATTATGCCTCATTTCTGCTTTATTTTATTTAGAAAATATTGTATCTTTTAGCTCAACATTCAAATTGGATCAGTGTTTCTGATCAGAGTGATTTTATACACTGTGATAAAGAATACAGATCTATACGGCATGAAGATGAAACACTGATATACACTCAGCTTCACACAGAACCTGGCTGTAATGAAGCGTGGGGTGGGACGATACGATACCTGTACGATAAGGTACACTTGTCTGATAACCATCATCACACTGTACAATAAAACCAGTTCATATTTCATGATTATAGTACACTGGTATATATTATCCCTGCCCTGATCTCACTGTGTGTTACATAATGCTAATGCTAATGTAGCATAATGCTAACTATAGCCATTACATGGATAAATCACCCCAGCCCTTCAAAAAAAAAAAAAAAGATGAAGTCATTTCATTTCCTGATATAAAAAAGTACAGAGCATTATTATTATTAATATTATTATGATAATTCTTATTATTATAACCAAATGATAACTGATTTTTAACCAGATCACACAATGATGTGTGTGTCTGCATTTGTGTGTGCGTGTGTCTGCATGCGTGTGTGTGTGCGCGCATGCGTGTGTGTCTGTGTGCATGCGTGCGTGCGTGTGTGCATGTGTGTGTCTGCGTGCGTGCGTGTGTGTGTCTGCGTTGCGCGTGTGTGTGTGTACACACATGATTCAGATTTTTACGATTACTCTCAACCCGCACATCACAAGCACATCATACACACAACACACACACACCACACACACACACACACACACACCACACCACACACACACACCCACACACACACACACACACACACACACACACACATACACACACACACCCAACAACCCACACACACACACACAACACACAATCCACACACTCACACACACACACACACACACCACACTCACACACACACACACACACACCACACACACCACCACTCACACACAAACTTCCCACACACACACAAACCACTCCACACACACACACACCACCCTCACACACACACACACACACACCCACCCACACACACACATTCACACACACACACACACACACACCACCTCAACACCACACACACACACACATCACCACCACCACCACACACACAACCTCACACACCTCACACACACCGTCACACCACACACACACACACACACACATCACACACTCACATACCACACACACACACACACACACTCCACACCCACATCACACACACTCACACACACACACACACACACACACACACACACACACAACACACACATCACAACACAGCTTGAAATGATTTAGAATAAAATAAACAAACAGTAGCGATCAATAACGAAGCAGTTGCAGATAACTAGTACTACAAAAAGATGACATCAGTGTAGTGATATCATTTCCTGTTTGCTGATGACATCAATATCAGAGGCAGAGCTGGGGACAACGTGACACCACACACATGCCTCCGTCCTCCATATTTTTTCATTATAGTAAAAATAAACTTCTTTATTGTATCTAACAATCTGTGTGTTTGTGATGGAAATAATAAACAAACTTGTACAGTAATCACACACAGTGGAATACTACTACTATACTAACCCTCTGTCCATCAGTCCATCATCCCTTTACCTAAACCTTCATCCCTCTATCATCCCTCTCATTATCCATCTATCAGCCCATTACCCATCACTCCACTGATCCCACCATCTATCTGTACCTTTATCCAGTGGTGTCCTTCCTGAGACAGAAAGAGAGCAAGATTCACCCGAGCCCCTACGTTGGAGAATCGTGTATACTAAGTAGTGCACTAACACAGAGCACATTACATCAGAGGGATGCTCGCTCTGACCTGCAGGGTTCCAGACTGTAACAGTGTAGAATTACTGGCAAACATCTGGAACATTCCGCACTAGTTGAGACATCATTGTATTATTAAACCATTTTGAAATTTGTTTGCAGGATTTAGCAATTGGTGAATAAAACTGTTGTGATTCTGACACAAGCCCTACTACCTACTCCCTACTCCCGAGTCCTCTAGATCCAGCATCTCTGTGTATCAGAAGCACAGACAGCTACCAAGAACCATTAAAGATCTGTGCTTTAACACATTCACACAAGTAAAAAATGAAAGAAAGGCAAACAAATCACATGACAGGACACGACTTGGGTGTCAGATTGTAGTGAGGATAAAGGAAAGAAGAAGAAATCCATCCTCCATCCATCATGTGTGTGCTGTTCAGTCCTTCTAAAGTGTCTAGGGGTATTGAGCCACAGTGACTGGGCTGTGTTACAATCCTAAATTCACTTACTTACTCAGCATTTAACAAAAAGTTCTCTATCAAATGATATTTCTGTAGGAACACTATGATTATCGATGAGGTGATGTAACAATGGGCCTGAGAACAGCAGACATAACAAATAAAAACAGCAAGTGCATACACACTTTATCAGGAACACCTGTACACCTGCACATTCATGCAGTGATCTAATCAGCCAATCAGGTGGCAGCAGCACAGTGTATAAAATCATGCAGATACAGGTCATGAACTTCAGTTCACATCAAACATCAGAATGAAGAAAAAGTCTGGTTTGAGTATTTCAAAAACTGCTGATCTCCTGGGATTTTCACACACAACAGTCTCTAGAGTTTACACAGGATGGTGAGAAAAACAAAAAACATTGCGTGAGCGACAGTTCTGTGTGTGGAAATGCCATGTTAATGAGAGATCAAAGGAAAATGGTCTATAGTAACTCAAATAATCACTCTTTGCATCTGTGGTGAGCAGAAAAGCATCTCATTGCATAACACATCAAACCGTGAGGTAGATGAGCTACAGCAGCAGAAGACCACATCAGGTTCCTCTCCTGTCAGATAAGTGGGCACAGACTCACTCACACTGCACAGCTGAAGACTGGAAACAGACCAGGTGATATTTTTTCTAATCTTCAACCCCCAGGAGATCTGCAGTTTCTGAAATACTCAAACCAGCCCATCTGGTACAAATAACCACGCCACGGTAACGCCACAGAGATCAGACTTTCCTCCCATTCCGATGTTTGATGTGCTGCTGCCACACGATTGGGTGATTGGATAACTGCCTACATGTACACATGTTCTTATTAAAGTGGATGGTGAGTGTAAAATTCTACTGTTTGTGACAAAGCCTAAAATGTTCTAGCAAGAACACCAAAAATTCTAGAGTTTAGGATAAAGGCTCAAATATTACTGTTTGGGACAGAAACATATAATGTGAGACATTTTAAATAAGAATACTAACTAGACCGTCTTATTTATGATGAAGCCTTATAAGATTTCAAACAAGAAAACTAAAAAGATGTGGACTGTAGTGTCTGGGATTGAGCCTGAAAATGGCTGACCTTATAGTAACACACCTCTAGTCACTGTGACTCACCAATCAGACAAAGGAGGAAAATCCAGCTATTGGTGGGCGGGGTGTGGTGGGTGGGGCCAAGCTGCTTGGTGGGCGGGGTGTAGCTGTTTGTGTCAAGCTGCTGGGTGGGCGGGGTGTAGATGTTGGGGCCAAGCTACTTGGCGGGCGGTACAGAGTGGAGTGGGCGGTGCTTTGCTGTGACGGAGTGGGAGTCCGACTGCCTTTGGGTCTGAAGAGGCTCTGAGGCTCAGCATGGGCAGGGCTTGGGGGTGTGGCTGGAGTGGAGGCAGGACCAGTAGCAAGAGTGGGGTCAGTGAGTTCTGATTGGCTGTAAGCAAAGGGCGGAGCTCTGGAGATTCCTTTCTGTTGTCGACGCCACGAATTGTAGTAAGTGGGATCACTGATGTAGTGATTAACGAATGAGTGTGTCTGATTCTGAAGGGTGGCGTCAACCTCACACTCACTATCACTGCCCTGAGAGACAGACAGGAGAGAGACAGAGAGAGTGAAATGGTATTTTCATATATTGGTTGTTTATTAATGCCCTTCAAATAACAAACTGTGTGTGAGTGTGTGTGAGTGTGTGTGTGTGAGTGTGTGTGTGTGTGTGTGAGTTGTGTGTGTGTGTGTGTGTGTGTGTGTGTGTGTGTGAGTGTGTGTGTGTGTGTGTGTGTGTGTGTGTGTGTGTGTGTGTGTGTGTGTTGTGTGTGAGTGTGTGTGTGTGAGTGTGTGTGTGTGTGTGAGTGTGTGTGTGTGTTGTGTGTGTGTGAGTTGTGTGTGTGTGTGTGTTGTGTTGTGTTAGTGTTGTGAATGTGTGTAGGAGTGTGGAGTGTGTAAAGTGTGAGTGTGTGTGTGAGTGTGAGTTGTGAGTGTGTGTGTGTGTGTGTGTGTGTGTGAGAGTGAGTGTGTGTGTAGTGAGTGTGTGAGTGAGTTGAGTGAGTGTGTGTGTCAGTGAGTGTGTGTGTGAGTGTGTGAGTGTGTAGTGTGTGTGAGTGTGTGTGTGTGTGTGTGTGTGTGAGTGTGTGTGTGTGTGTGTGTGTGTGTGTGTGTGTATAAAAATATATATATTTACTTGAATTTCACAAATATAAACACAGTAGTTTAGATAAAACTAATCGTAATATTGTGGTGTCGCTAAATTCTGGTTTGTTTGTACAAACATCAACGACTAGCTTGCGATTAGCTTTAGCTCACTGCACCGCTTTTGCTAGTGCAACCGCTAGCATCACCTACCACTAGCCTACCCTTACGTTTGTATTGCATATTTTGAATTTATCACTGTTCTGTTTAAAAAAAAAAAAAAAAAATGTCCACCCCTTCTGCCTCTGAGTGCAGATGACTCGCTCGAGCTTCACATGGTGTTACTGGAAGAGGATGTGGAGAGGAGGATCCGCGGCCTACTTGACCAGCAGGCCCAGCTGCAGGAGCGAGGAACTGCGCTGGAATCAAATCTTTGTAAGCTTCTGTCCACACACCCAAGGTAAACACACAGTGTGGTATTTCCATTCCCAGCCCCTCTACGTGTGTTTCTCTGTGCAGGGATCGTGCAGCCAGGACCTTCCCAGCCACGGTCTCCGTCACACCGGCGCCAACACACCTCGGGCCTTGGGTGAACCAGCGGCGGAAGGCTGCACCCCGGGCGAAGGTCTCTCCACCACCGGTGTTTCAGATTCCAACCCGGAACCGCTTCGCCCCTCTCCGCCAGACCAGACCCAACACCATGATCGTCGGAGACTCCATCGTGCGGAACATCCGTGTAGCTTCATCCAAAGGTAAGGTGCACACACACTGTTTTTCTGGTGCTTGTGTTCTTGATGTCGCTGTGCAGGTATCCAGGATCCTGAAGAAGGACGAGCGCATTGGAGCGGTTGTGCTGCACGCCGGGACGAACGACACCAGGCTACGGCAGACGGAGGTTCTGAAGAGGGACTTCTCCAGCCTGATCGAGACGGTGCGAGGCAGATCACCCACAGCGAGGATCATCGTCTCTGGACCTCTTCCCACATTCAGACGTGGAGCAGAAAAGTTCAGTAGACTTCTCGCTTTAAATGATTGGTTAGTCTCTTGGTGTAATGAGCAGAATCTGGTGTTTGTTAATAACTGGAATCTGTTTTGGGAGCATCTTAGGTTGTTTCGTCCTCATGGCCTGCACCCCAGCAGCGTTGGAGCGGAACTGCTGTCCGAGAACATCTCCAAGGCGCTTCACTCCAAGTGACTCTCTACCGTAAGTACATCTTCTGACAATAACAGTCAGTTTAATCAATGTTCATTTAATAGTCAATCACCAGTAATAAATACTATTGAGACTGTGTCTGTTCCCTGAGCTATACACATAAATAGGAAATCTCGTAACCTTCGTAACCTAATTAACATAAAATTAAATCATATTGAATGCACAGGCAGCATTTTTGATCTGAAGCTAGGTCTATTAAACGTTAGATCTCTTATGTCTAAGGCTCTTATTGTCAACGACATCATTACTGACCAGGAATATAATTTAATGTGTTTAACGGAAACTTGGGTTAAACCAAATGAGTACGTAGCATTAAATGAAGGCAGTCCTCCTGGATACAGTTATGTACATCAGCCTCGTTCAACTGGTAGAGGAGGAGGGGTTGGTCTTATCCATAGTGAAAATCTAGTCGTCACACAAAAATATAGTCATAAGTTTAATTCCTTTGAAATTCTTTATACCAGTGTAAATCCCATAGCCAAAAAAAATAAGTCAATTCCTCTAATTATTATTTACAGACCCCCAGGGCCTTATACTGAATTTCTTAGTGAATTTGCAGACTTTGTATCAAACCTGGTTGTGTCTGTAAATAAAGCATTAATCGTCGGAGATTTTAATAATCATTTTGATAACCTGGAGGACCCTCTGAGAACAGAGGGTCCATCTTAGATTCAGTAGGGATTAATCAGAACGTAATCGGGCGTACTCATAGTGGTGGTCACACTCTTGACCTCATACTAACATACGGACTAAGTATAGAAAATATTGAAATTATTCCGCAGTCTGAAGTTATCTCAGACCACTATTTTATCTCATTCATAATCCGTATTGATTATAATATCTCCACCTCGCCTCGCTACCGCGTAAAACGCACATTCACATCAGCTACTGCACCGAGCTTCATAAATAACCTCCCAGAGACATCAATTAGATTTGGATCAGCGCCTGATCCAGTAGAACTCGATCAGGCAACTGAAAGTTTGGAGTCAACACTCCGTTGTACACTAGATAGAGTGGCTCCACTCAAAAGAAAAATAATTAGACAAAAAAAATTAGCACCCTGGTATAATGATCTAACGCGATCCTTAAAACAGAAATCTAGACAATTAGAATTTAAATGGCGCCAAACCAAGCTGGAGATATTTCAGACAGCATGGAAGGAGAGCCTACTGCAATATAGGAAATCTCTTGCAGATGCTAAAAAGATCTACTTCTCCACCTTAATAGGAGACAACCAAAACAATTCCAGATTCCTCTTCAACACGGTAGCAAAACTAACTAGGAATAAAACCACTTCAGAGGAAAAAACTCAATCATTTCATAGCAGTGAGGATTTTATGCAATTTTTCATTTATAAAATTGAAAATATTAGAGATGAAATACAGGCCATTAAATTACAACCGGTCAGTAATATAACAAACCCATTAGATGACAATGTGGCAATACCGGATCAATGTTTAGAGTGTTTTGCTCCGCTTATAGAGACCGACCTAGCTACACTAATCTCATCAGCTAATTCATCAACCTGCATACTAGATCCTATACCCACATGTTTGTTTAAACAGATTTGTCCAGGAGTAATTAAGTCACTTTTAAATATAGTAAATTCTTCCCTAAGCACTGGCTATGTCCCTAAATCTCTAAAATTAGCAGTTATTAAACCATTGATAAAAAAAACCTGACCTTGACCCGTCTCAATTATCCAATTATAGACCAATATCGAATCTCCCATTCATCTCAAAGATTCTAGAAAAGGTAGTAGCAAA
>CM022760.1:33278186-33300686 GCA_012411365.1 Ameiurus melas | reverse complement strand
TTCAAGATTCAGAGCTGTACACACTGAGAGGCTGATACAGAAAGACAGACAGACACACAGACAGACAGAGAAACAAATCAACAGACAGACAGACAGACAGGTAGACAGACAGACAGACAGATCGACAGAGAGGCAGACACAGAGATAGACAGATTAACAGACAGACAAACAGACAGAGAGAAAAACAGACCGATAGACAGAGAGACAGACCAACAGATAGAGAGACAGATAGACAGATAGACAGACAGACAGACAACGAGACAGACAGTGTTTATTCCATACCGTCCTGCAGAGTGGTGATCGCTTCACTTTCCTCGCTGTAATTACTGTCTCCGATATCATTAGTGGCCTTTACACGAAACTGATATGAGGTGAAGGGCTTCAGTCTGAAACACACACATTCTACTGTCACACACTTACATTTAACTCAGTTCACTTAATGCGAGAGACAGAGATTCAGGTTGAGAGACAGAGCTTTCTGTTGAGAAACAGTTTCAGGAAGAGAGACAGAGTTTCATGACGAAAAACAGAGTTCCAGGACGAGAGACAGAGTTTAGGACAAGGGACGGCGTTTTAGGAAGACAGATAGAGCTTTCTAAGCTTTAGATAAGATCAAACAACTATAATATGTTATAACATGTATTTCCTCCATTTGTTCCACATCAAACAGTAAATGGGAAATAGTTGCAGGTAAGAACTAAGTTGTGAGCAGGGAACAGAAACATCAGACCCCATGTGCCATAGGACTGGTCTGAAGAATCATTCGAGCCAATAGTTTGTATTTATTGCTTTATCAGGTCATACCCAATTTGCATAGAACTGAAACTCTCAATTCAAATGTCCATTTGTCACTTGTAGGTATGTAGAAAATGAGTGGCTGGTTGAGACTTCTACATCTTGCTTAGACCTCATCCCTGTATGATATTTAAACCAGCTGAACCACAGTAAAGAATACAGAATTAAACTGAATTAAATAAATTCACACCTTTCCACAGTGTAGGGAACGACCTCGTGACTGACAGATGCTGATTGGACAGTCCAGTTCTGATCAGGAAGTTCTCTGATCTGAACTGTGTAATACCGAACTGGAGAAAGACCATCACTGCCTGGCTCCCATGACAACAATACGCTTCGTGCTCGCACACTCTCCTGAGGTATCATGAGATGGCGAGGGGGCTGGGGTCGGGCTAAAGATCAAGAGTTACACGTTAGAAAACAAATCTTTAAAAAGCTTTCTCTGAAGTGCTTTTCAGTTTTAGAAACCTGTGGATGTGGTTGCTGTAGTTACCTCTCTTTTCCGTGGTAACCACCAGGGCTTCGGCAGCATCCCCCCACCCTTTGCGTGTTTGAGCCGTGATGCTGAACATGTAAACAGATTCAGGTTTTAGCGAGTTCACTGTGTATTGCCGCGCACTCGGGTTCAGGACATCCACTGTCGCTGAGTTGCTATTGGATGAATTTAGACGATATGTAATCTGATAGGCTGAAGAGAGATCAGAAACAGGATGTCATACACTGGGTCTGTCTGTCTATTCAAGACAAAGGCAATTTACAGCATACACACACTTACCAAGGATGATGCCATTGGGCTGAGCAGGAGATTGCCAAATCAGTCTGACAGAAGTGGTTCGTACTTCCGGAAACAAAATACCAACTGGAGGTCCAGGCACTGGAGAAACAGAACCACTAATATAAATAATCTGTAGGTGTTTTAAACTTATATTGTGTCTTCACATCTCACTTCTGAGGTGAGGGCCGGCTGTGGATCAGGTGGTAGAGCGAGTTGTGCACTAATCATAGAGTTGGCGGTTCAATTCCCGGCTCATGACTCCACATGACTCTACATGCCGAAGTGTCCTTGGGCAAGATACTAAACCCCAAGTTGCTCCCTATGGCAAGTTAGTGCCTTGCATGGCAGCTCTGCTACCATTGGTGAATGGGTGAATGAATGAGAAAGTGTAAAGTGCTTTGGAACCGCTATGTTTAAAAAAGCGCTATATACCTGCAGACCATTTACCATTGTCTTCTCTTCTAATTTACTTCTTGCTAAAGCTTGTTTGATTAGCTTGGTTTCTCCTTTTTTTTTTTTTACCAGTGCTTGTTCCAGACACTTCCACTGGTTTGAGATACTAACAATTACATCATCAGAGGTGGGCATGTCCTAACAAATAGCTCATGGTGTGTGTGTTTAAAGGTTTTTGTGTAAGACCTCCAATTTCCAATTATTTCACCTGGCTAATCTGTATTCATCACAGCATCTATCGACACTGCCATATATCGTCTCCTTAACGACAGTAGTTATGGATTTGCTGACAACTGGGATCGTGTGTGCGGTTAGGGGTTTCCGCAATAACTAGCACAAACAAAACGTTTTCTTAGCACGGTTGTGTTTTGACCATAAACTGTGCACCAGAGCTGAAAGTGGATGTGAAACACCATAAGATTTCCATCTGTCTCCTAAACACGAAGAAGCTCTTCAGCTTTTGTTAAGATCTTTGAATCTAAAGAAACCACAGAAACATTCATATGTTTGCTCTTTTCACTTTGGAGAGAAGCCTTAGAGAGGAACATCTGTATTCAGACAAGTGTTTGGGCTACGATTCTCCAGTGAAAACTCAGAAGCAGCATCTTGTCAGGAGGTTGTTACTGAGATTAGCGAGTTGTCAGCTCAGTGGTGTCCAGTGTGTCTAAATAGCAGCTGATTGTAGTGTCACCACTTGTCCTGTGGGTAGCACTAGTAGGTGCTGAGTGTATCTGAGCGTACTGTAGGAGTAAGAGGAGTGAAGTCTGAGTAATTTAAGCATGTTCATGAGTTACCTGTGTGTTACTTGTGTCTATACAAAGACATAACATATTGGCGAGGAGGATGCAGTGGAATTTAACTCAGCCTACACACTCTCTACAAAATGTGGTAGAGCTGTAGATACCATTTAAGGCATAGATTCGTGTTTATGTCTTAAACATGGATGAAGAGCTATCGGAAGCTCACAAACGTGCTCTACTGTTTCACTGCCTGTGGGTAGAAGGCCAGAGACTATATTACAGATGAAAGTGAATGTGGTAGCGAGGACAAAGCCATGTTGAAACTATGGATCAATATGTTGCGGCGCTAATGCTAATACATGCAAATTCGGAACCACGGAGGAAGAAATGATCTGGGATTAACTTGTTGAAAAAACGAATTCAACCCGCATACGGCAACGTTTACTCCTAGAAGGGGATCTTACTTTGAAAAAAGCCTTTTTCTTTATATATGCTACCTCTGGGTCAAATAATTAGCGAACATGGAATTATCTTCCACTGTGCTGATGATACACAGCTGTATGTTTCAGTAAAGCCAGATGATAGTTGATGAATGTGTAAAGGACATTAGACACTGGATGTTGAGTAGCTACTTATATCTGACAAAACAGACTTCTACTAGGACCACAGGCAGCTAGAAATCTACTTTCTCATTATGTAGCAACTCTTTCTGTTTCAGTTACAGTTCAGTGCCCTCAAGCCTGTGTTACCTTCTGGCCCTCACGTTAGTCCCTGCTTCTACTCTTCTACACCTGTGTGCATCCTCTTAAACAACTGTAGAACTCTCTCTACAGCTGCATGTTCCTTTGCTTCCTGGTGAGATGCCAGTGATCCTGACTCTGCCCACCAGACCTGCCTGCCTGATGGTCTACTTCTGCTTGGAGAGTCCTTCACCTGAGAATCACCTGCTGCTGAGAAGGACCCCACATGGATACCCTGAAAGATGGCTGTGGATGGTTTCATTGGATAACCTAAAGACTGCACTTCTGAAAACCGTTTACACTCAAGTCTAATTCATTATTCCGTGGATAACTTCGCTTGGACAATACAGATTTAAAGTTAAAAACTCTAATGACGTATAAAAAGACAATGATGCTCATAATGAAGATCCTTTCGAAGCAGACTCAGCAGTACTGTTTGACTTTATATCATAGAGTTTTGTATGAGTAATTATTTAGTAAGTAATTGCACTCTCCAGTGTCACCCTGAACAGGATGGGCCCCTTTTCAGTCTGGTTCTGTTGAAGGTTTCTTCCTCGTGTCATCTCAGGAAGTTTTCCTTGCCACCATCAACTCTGGCTAGCTCATTAGGGATAAATTTAAATCTACTGTATGTCTGGATTTCTGTAAAGCTGCTTTATGACCATGTCCACTGTTAAAAACACTATATAAATAAAACTGAACTGAATTGTTTGAGATTAGACACAAGCTCATGCACTGCTTTATCAAATTTCTGAACCTCATGTACACCATGATTGGTGTGACTAATGTGATCGTGATTGTCATGCCTACCATCATCGAGAGTGCGTTCCAGGATCGAAGGAGAGGATGGGAGTCCATCTCCGATACGTGTGAACGCTAAAACCTGTATCTGATAGAGGACATATTTCCCCAAACTTGTTAACTCAGCACTGTGAGTGGTGTTTCCTTCTACTGTCCAAAACCGAAGAGGAGAGTCTGAATCCTTTTCCTTATACACCACCTGAGAGAAACAAACAGAGACAAACACTTTTTTGCGATTCTTGAAATTTATTATTACGAGTCAAAATGATTGGTATTATTAGTATTTGATGCTGATGACCTTGTAGCCAAGGATGAGACCATTTCTGTCAGGCTCAGGAACCTGAAACCAGCGGACCAGAATACTGCTCGAGGATGTGGAGAAAGCTGAGACATTAGACGGACCACAGGAGGGCACTAGAGTATAAAAGAGAGAAGGAAAATACCCAGAAATAATCTCAGAGAGTGAGAGAGAGAGAGAGAGCAGTGAAACAAATTGCCTGAACTCCATAACCACAGAGAGCAGCCTTATCTACTCCTCCTCGTGTGCTTCTGAATTTTATTTCCTCACTAAAGCACATACAAGTAAAGAATTATGTCATAAATCAAAAAGGATTAGAATAAAGGGAGACATGGGGTCAGGGACCTTATCTGGGGGTTTAAAGCACACGTAGTAGCTTTCCTTTTTTTCTACAATACATACATATATACATACAGTATCTCACAAAAGTGAGTACACCCCTCACATTTTTGTAAATATTTGATGATATCTTTTCATGTGACAACACTGAAGAAATGACACTGTGCTACAATGTAAAGTAGTGAGTGTACAGCTTGTGTAACAGTGTCAATTTGCTGTCTCCTCAAAATAACTCAACACACAGACATTAATGTCTAAACCGCTGGCAACAAAAGTAAGTACACCCCTAAGTCAAATGTCCAAATTGGACCCAATTAGCCATTTTCCCTCCCCAGTGTCATGTGACTTGTTAGTGTTACAAGGTCTCAGGTGTGAATGGGGAGCAGGTGTGTTAAATTTGGTGTCATCGCTCTCACACTCCCTCATACTGGTCACTGGAAGTTCAACATGGCACCTCATGGCAAAGAACTCTCTGAGGATCTGAAAAAAAGAATTGTTGCTCTACATAAAGATGGTCTAGGCTAAAAGAAGATCGCCAAGACCCTGACACTGAGCTGCAGCTGGGTGGCCAAGACCACACAGTGCACATGCTCAGCGTCATATCCAGAGGTTGTCTTTGGGAAATAGATGTATGAGTGCTGCCAGCATTGCTGCAGAGGTTGAAGGGGTGGGGGGTCAGCCTGTCAGTGCTCAGACCATACGCCACACACTGCATCAAATTGTTCTGCATGGCTGTCGTCCCAGAAGGAAGCCTCTTCTAAAGATGATGCACAAGAAAGCTGCAAACAGTTTGCTGAAGACAAGCAGACTAAGGACATTAATTACTGGAACCACGTCCTGTGGTCTGATGAGACCAAGATAAACTTATTTGGTTCAGATGGTGTCAAGCGTGTGTGGCGGCAACCAGGTGAGGAGTACAAAGACAAGTGTGTCATTGAGGGAACCATGAATACCAACATGTACTGTGACATACTAAAGCAGAGCATGATCCCAGCATGTATTCCAGCATGATAACGACCCCAAACACACCTCCAAGACCACCACTGCCTTGCTAAAGAAGCTGAGGGTGAAGGTGATGGACTGTACAAGCATGCCTCAAACGGAAGGTGGAGGAGCACAAGGTCTCTAACATCCACCAGCTCTGTGATGTCGTCATGGAGGAGTGGAAGAGGACTCCAGTAGAAACCTGTGAATCTCTGGTGAACTCCATGCCCAAGAGGGTTAAGGCAGTGCTGGAAAATAAGGTGTCCACACAAAATATTGACACTTTGGGCCCAATTTGCACATTTTCACTTAGGGGTGTACTCACTTTTGTTGCCAGCGGTTTAGACATTAATGTCTGTGTGTTGAGTTATTTTGAGGGACAGTAAATGTACACTGTTACACAAGCTGTACACTCACTACTTTACATTGTAGCAAAGTGTCATTTCTTCAGTGTTGTCACATGAATAAATGTGACATTTCACATGTACTGTACTCATTTTGGGGTGTACTCATTTTGGGGTGTACTCATTTTGTGAGATACTGTACATACATACATACATATATTCAGGTATTTTACCACCAACTTTGTCTTGAACGGAATGAAACTAGATATTAAACAAACCACTGAGATGTTCATAGAGGACTAGTAATGAAAAAACAAGCAAATTAATATCATACCAGATTCTCTGGTCCTCCCTCGAACAGGTTGACTCCATGGTCCAGCTCCAATGCCATTAATCGCTCGAACTTTGACCTCATATTCGGTCCATTCCTCCAAATCCTCAATGGTGAACTCCCTCTCCAAACGGTCGAGAATAATGTGCGTTAGGACTTTAGAATGAGGTCCAATTCGACTATACTGCACTTTATAACCCACAGACTCTGGATTTCCATTATACTCCCACTCTGGCAGGGGCTGGAACACAAATAAAACAACATTCAAATATTCTAGTCCAAAAAGTACTTTATATTGTCTGTGAGAAAATAAGTGATAAATAAGAACCTAAATGAGGCACGTGATAATGAGATCTCAGACAGTAAGTGTGTATTTAAGACGTACCACCCATCGGAGCCAGAGGCTGGTTTCACTGGCTGTGCGCAGTGTGATGTTAAGTGGGGCCATGTCAGGTGGAGCCTGCAAGGTCTGGATCTTTCTTGAAGGTTGGCTGGGTGGGCTGGTGCCCACAATGTTCACTTGACGCATACGAAATCTGCAGGTGACACCAAAAAATCAACAAACAACACAACAAGCAAGCTGACCATGATGGTGGCAAAAATATATAAAGGCACCTATGATAAAACGGTCAGAGTCACATTGTGCTTGAATTCCAAAATTTGAACTTAAAAGTTCAGAACCTTCTTGTCATAATAGTTGAGAACAGAGTAAATGTTGATGATATGTTCACTAGACCCATTCATAGTCTTTATGAAGACACCAAAAGTTATCAGGCATTATTGTTTCCATTGTGTTAATTGAAGCATAAAAAATGTTTGCGTGGACTCTGATCTTTCTTTTGTGGATACTCACAGTAATACAGTGATGAACTTATACTAATTTCTTCTCTGAGCATCATCAACATCACTTAAATACTGAAAACTCACAGAATATACATTATACATCAATCTCAACTTGAATATTATCTACAATTCTGTCATTTACATGGAGTTCATCCGGGAGTTCATTTTTCTCTCTTACTTCCCTGTATCTGTCTCTTCTTTGCTTTATCAGTCTGTGAAGCATACTCATCCATATTGTTTGATCTAGTACTGAAGTTTGCTGAGAGCGATTACTAATGAGATATGGTGAAGATGTTTGACAGTAAATTAACAGTGAAATTCACTCAGCTGGGCGTCCACCATTACTCAAAGCCTATTGGCTAATTTTGGTCATGTGTCCGGACTGTGATCATTTTCTCACAGTAGGCTATTGACTCTGATCATTTTTCCATAGCATGGCTTTATTTTAAATGTTTCTATCATCCAAGCACATTTATGAGATCATTCTTTAATGGTCAATCAACAGCAGTGGATGCACAACTCCAAAAATGCAGTTCTGATCCTTTTTAAATTGTGGTCTTCATATATGTATATCTCTCTTTAAAGATCTTTAAAGTGTAAAATAAAATTCGATGCTAATATTAAAAGTGTGATTCCTGCAGATGGTACAATAAGTATATTAATGGTAGGTAAACTGTAGGTAATTGTAAAAGCTGGGGAGAAGCAGTAAAGGTGAGGTATCTGTAGAAGAAGGGTGGGGTACAGTAAAGGTGAGGTATCTGTAGAAAAAGGGTGGGGTGTAGTAAAGGTGAGGTATCTGTAGAAGAAGGGTGGGGTACAGTAAAGGTGAGGTATCTGTAGAAGAAGGGTGGGGTGTAGTAAAGGTGAGGTATCTGTAGAAGAAGGGTGGGGTACAGTAAAGGTGAGGTATCTGTAGAAGAAGGGTGGGGTACAGTAAAGGTGAGGTATCTGTAGAAGAAGGGTGGGGTACAGTAAAGGTGAGGTATCTGTAGAAGAAGGGTGGGGTGTAGTAAAGGTGAGGTATCTGTAGAAGAAGGGTGGGGTGCAGTAAAGGTGAGGTATCTGTAGAAGAAGGGTGGGGTGCAGTAAAGGTGAGGTATCTGTAGAAGAAGGGTGGGGTACAGTAAAGGTGAGGTATCTGTAGAAGGTATGTGGGATGTGGTAAAATTGTGGAACCTTCAAAATGATTATGGTTTGTACAAATATTTGGTACTTATAGAAGCTACATAAGTTGCAATACATGTGCAGTACCTGTAGAAGGTGTAGGGATTGAGAGCAGGTACTTCCATTGATCGAGCATGAGGTTCATTTGTAAGCTGATGAACCATCATCCAGTCCTCGTTTTCTCCAATTATACTGATCTGAAGACAGAATATAGAACCAACATACCCATGAATGATGTAGTAAAAGCCAATGTAAAATTCAAAGTCTTCCATCCATCCTCTATACCGCTTTATCCTTTTCAGGGTCACGGGAAACCTGGAGCCTATCCCAGGGAGCATTGGGCATAAGGCAGGGTACACCCTGGACAGGGTGTCAAACCGTAGCAGGGCACAATCACATACATATTCACACATCCATTCATACGTACACTTTAGACACGCCAATCAGCCTTTGAACTGTGGGAGGAAAGTGGAGTACCCGGAGCACACGGGTACCCCCTGCAGCACGGGAAGAACATGCAGACTCTGCACACACAGGGCCACAGTGGGAATCGAACCCCCAACCCTGGAGGTGTGAGGCAAACGTGCTAACCACTAAGCGCCCCTATCCAACTTTGTTCCATCTACTCTGATGTAATTAGTAGCTCACCTGTGCTTCTACCAGCCAACGAGAGATGGAGGTCTTTCCATCATAACCTGGTTTGAACTGTAGTGTAACTGATCGAGGGCCAATATTGGAGATTGCCAGGTTAGTTGGAGGACCAGGAAGCTCTACAGAGGAACACAAACAGGACAATAAATTCTAATTTTGACAGTTAATCCTTAAATTACATTTTGAATGATGTTGAAATGCTGTTTTATTACCATCATATTAAACTTTTAATATCCTTTAAAGGAAATAAGAATTTGGATATTTTAAACTACAAATCTGACTGACATGTTTTTAATGAAGTTAATGTTTTCTGAAGGCAGGAACATGGAAATGTGCAGCATCACAGTGACATCTACAGGAACACATCAACACATCAACTCTCCTTAAAGTTTAGTAGGATTTATCTTAAAGCTAAGTTGAAATGCACAAATGGATTGAACACGTATAGAAAAAACCAACAAATTTCCAAATGATGTATTTACCATAAACACATTCACTCATTTACATCTGATAATAAGTGTATGTCCTGTATCTACACAAAATGTCCATAATATTAAAGTGGAATATTTTCCACATTCAATGTGAAATAACAACAAAAAAACAAACCCCACAAATATAAATGATTTTGGGGAAATAAAAGAAAAAAAATCTTATAATAACCTGGTTGCATAAGTATGCACACCCCATAACTATGTTAAAACACCCTATGTTTGTAATACAGAAGTTCCCTTTCAAAGGGAACTTCGACGTTGCATTTAGCAGTATGGGAACGCCTTGGCGCTGACGGATCGTATCTGAACCTGTGTAAAATCATGCCTCCACTTATAGGCCTGCCATGATCAGGTGACGGTGCAATTAAGCGGCGCCATGATATATATATGGCACCTGTGAACCACGCCACCAGCCTTATTATCTTCAGCGAGACGTGCATGTCTGTTGTTTGTGTGACAAAAACGCTTCATTTTCTACTCGATATTTTCTCAAAATCTCTTAACTTTTCTATCCCTTTTAAAGAAAAGGAGAAGTAAGTAATGAGTGAGAAAGAGTTAAGAAAAGTGTAATGTGCTCCCGTTTCATCACGGGGAAAAGTGCACACTTTCTTGGTGAAGTGTTAGTGGTGTAGTATGCGATGGCACCCTCGAGAGGCGCGCGCGTGGTAACGCTACATTAAGCAGCTCGACCCCGGCGCTTTTCTCAAAAAAAAAAAAAACGGAAGCCGAGTGAGTCGAGTCTCAAAGCCTCGCGGATCTGGGCCGCCGCTGCCGAGGCAGCCAACCGTCTCAGGGTCGGGGGATCTCTTAAATCTGGAAGAGGAGCTGAGACGCAGCCCGCTCTATCTCTCTCTCTCTGTCTTCCGGGTTCAGCTCTCCGCTGGATTTTGGAGTTCACGGCGACTCCTCCTCCCGCTATGGAAAGCCAAAGGGGTAATAACGCCCCCTCTCTGACTCGAGGAGTTAGAAGGATGTGTTGAAAACGAGAGCAGCGTATAAAGAGCTGCTTGAAGTGATTACCCAGTGAAAGTAAATACTTCACACTGTAGAAACTCCCCTGTCTTCCCGAGGTTATGACAAAATCTCACTTCTGAGAAAACCATGCTTAAGCCATAGTCATAACTGCACGATGTTGGATTATTTGGCCATTGTGGAAATTAATGGCATGGCTACTTAGCTATGCCCGAGGTGGGGGTAGGCGCTTGCTAGCTACCTCTCTCCACCGATGGCAGGTAATTACAGGGGCTGGCTTGCATCCAAGATGGGAAAGCCTATGCAGTAGTAGTCTTGCTTGTGGGTCACTGCAGACAATGACAGTGTTGCCTACCAAGCAGACCTGCTGAGTGAGCTCAACTTATGGCAAAAAAGTTGTCTCAAGCTCATCCGGGTGTCCACGAGTGGAGCCTGGGCCAGCACTAGTATGGGGGAAACCCAGAAGGCGAGTATGGCAGCCCGCCAACCCCCGCGAGACAGCCAGGGGAACCGGGCGGCCACAGTCGCGGTCTGCTGTTGGGCCTGATCTAAGGATGGTCATAAAGGCCAAGCAGGCAAAAGACGAGCGGTCCTGAGGGGCTGTGGAGGGATGTATCCGGGGACATGAGGTTGTTAGGGCAGGTAGCCCCCAGTGCTACTGTAGGGGCCCCCTCCCTAGCCAAAGTGGTCCCCAAGTTTTCGTGTTCCCTGGTCAGCAAGCTGTCACAGGGCAACAGAAATCTGATGCTTCTCTCCAATAGAATGTGGAATAGCTAACGTCACTAGAAGACCATCGGGCAGCGTGCGTACGGCCAAATGGGTCTCCATGGGTTCTGTCTACCATAGAAAGGGTTACCGGGTCCAGTTATAGCTCGACCCCCGTTAACAGGTGTGCTCACCACAGAAGTCAGCACAGACCAGAGCCCGACGTTAGCGCAGGAAGTAAGCTCCCTTTTGGACAAGGGGGTCCTGAAACATGTACCCCGTTCCCTCAGGGAGAGAGGTTTACAGCCTTTATTTCCTTCTGCAAAAAGTGGGAATATGCAGCCAATTTTAGATCTGCTCATCTGAACCGTACTCTTCGGATATACAGGTTCAGAGGCTGATGTTCAACGTATTGTGCCACAGATCCAGTTCGAGAACTGGTTTGTGGGGATAGGTCTAAAAGGTGCATGTTTCGCATAGGATTATTGCTAGCTTTATCCCCTCACTTCGCAAAGTGCATGGATGTCACTCTGGCTCCATTGGGACTCCAGGGCATCTGTGTGCCCAGCTACCTGGACGACTGGTTAATTCTAGCACGATCCAGGGAGCTGGCGGTTCAACATTGAGATGTTGTTCTCCCCACGTGAAGAACTGGGGGCCCAGGGTTGAATCTCAGAAAAGTTGGTTTTCTCCAGTGCAGTGGACAACTTTTCTAGGGGTTATAGGATTCTACTACGATGAGGGCGTTTCTATCCCCGGCAGGCGTAGTGTCAATCCTATCAACACTGAGCTGTATCTTGGGAGCCTAGGGTGGAATCCACACATGTGGCTGAGGTCACATCTGTATGCTGCCCCCATCACTGCTCCCACTAGCTCTAGCGAGTTCGCCAAGATAGCCTGCTAATAGCACCTTTTTGGCAGCCTCGAACATGGTTCTGAGAGATAATCTCTGCGGGAGATGGCACTCCTTGGGAGATCCCGTCCCGCAGGGGATTCACTGTGGACCCAGTAACTGCGCAATAGCTACAGTCCTGGGGCTGCTACAATAACATTTCTCAGCGGGGTGAGCTTTTCCTACAATCAGGGTTATGTGGCGCCATTTCGGCCAGCCACGCCCAGTTGAGGGAGCTTCTGTGGGGCAACGTCCTTTAACTTCGAGGTTCATGCGTTGTCTCAGATGGCTGAGGCCCATCTGCAGGCGCGATACCTTCCCGGGACCTTCTATGGCCCTGGAAAGGTCTGTCGGGTGCCCCATTCAAGCTCCTAGAGCGGATCTACTGTCTCAGGCCGAAGGGCTGATTTAGCACGCCGGCCAGAACCCGGCAACTGTGGGTCTGGTCCCTGAGGGGCACCAGCTCATAGATTGGAGTCTCACAACTGAGATTGTTGAAACCATGTTAAAAGCTAGAACCCCATCCACAAGGAAAGCGTATGCACTCAAGTGTCAGCTTTTTGTCTTGTGGCATGAGGGACGTCACCTAGACCCAGTGAACTGCGCAATTGCTACAGTCCTGGAGTTCTTACAGAACGTTTCTTAGCGGGCTGGGCTCGTCTTCTATCAGGGTACTTGGCTGCCGTTTCGGCCAGCCATGACCCTGTTGATGGAGCCTCTGTGGGGCAACATCCTCTACCTTTGAGGTTCATGCGTGGCGTCAGACGGCTGCAGCCCATCTGCAGGCCATGCATACCTTCCTGGGACCTTCTATGGTAGTGGAAGGTCTGTCGGCTGCCCCATTCGAGCCCCTGGAGTGGATCCCATCCAGAAGGAAATCAAATGCACTCAGGTGTCAGCTTTTGTCTTGTGGCATGAGGGACATCACCTAGAACCAGTGAACTGCGCGAATTTGCCAGTCCTGGAGTTCTTACAGAACGTTTCGCGGGCTGGGCGCCTTCTACAATCAGGGTTATGTGGCCGCCATTTCGGCCAGCCACGCCCCTGTTGATGGAGCCTCCGTGGGGCAACATCTTCTAACTTTAAGGTTCGTGACGTGGTGTCGTAGACGGGCGCGCCCATCTGCAGGCGCACATACCTTTCCTGGGACCTCCTGTGGTCCTGGAAGGTCTGTCAGGGTGCCCCATTTGAGTCCTTGTGGCCTCAAAGCCGCAGGGTTGATTTATCATCCTTGGCAAGAACTAAGGAAGCTGTGGGTCTGGCCCCCTGAGGGGCGCCAGCTAATAGATTCTGGTCACACGACTGAGGTGGTAGTGACCATGTTTCTACAATAACATTTCTCAGCGGGGGTGGGCTCCTTCTACAATCAGGGTTATGTGGCCGCTATTTCGCCAGCCACGCCCCTGTTGTGGGAGCCTCTGTGGGGCAGCATCCACTAACTGCGAGGTTCATGCGTGGTGTCAGATGGCTGAGGCCTATCTGCGGGCTGTGCATACCTTCCTGGGACATTCTGTGGTCCTGGAAGGTCTGTCAACTGCCCCCTTCGAGCCCCTAGAGTGGATCCCATCTAAAAAGGAAATTGTTGTGCGCTCCAGTGGCACCTTTTTGTCTGGTGGTGTGAGGAACGTCAGCTATACCCAGTGAACTGCGCAATCGCTACAGTCCTGGAGTTCTGACAAGAACGTTTCTCAGCAGGTTGGCTCCTTCTACTATCGGGGTGCGGGGCGCCGTTTCGGCCAGCCCTGCCCCTGTCGATGGAGCCTCTGTGGGGCAACATCCGCTAACCTCGAGGTTCATGTGTGGTGTCAGACGGCTGAGGCCCATCTGCAGGCCATGCATACCTTCCTGGGACCTTGCTGTGGTCTTGGAGTCTGTCAGGGACCCCATTTGAGCCCCTTAGAGTCAGCCTCTGAGAAGCTTCTGACTCTAAAGGTAGCTCTTTTAGAGGCCCTGACATCTCTCAACGCAGTGGGAGGTCTACAAGCTCTCCCTGTTGCCCCTCCTGCCTTGACTTTACCCCCAGATAAGCCAAGTCCTTCCTGTATTCTAGGCCAGATTATATTCCTAAAGTGCCTACATTGGCTGCCCACCCTGTGGTGTTGCAGGCTTTCTCCCCTCCTCTGTCCTCTGACCAGAACAAGAGATGATGCACCTGCTGTGTCAGTAAGCGCTCTCCTGTACTTTACGTCCACCGCTCGGCCAGTGGCGTAAGTCAGAGCAGCTGCTAGTCTGCTTTGGCGGACAGGAAAAGTGATGCTGCGTCAAAGCAGTGCGCATCTACTGGGATTGTTGAAGGCTTTGTCCAAAGGGGTTCCTTGCAGGATGTGTGTGCGGGGTGGTCTATGCCTCACACGGTCATTCTGTTATGACAGCCTGGATATTCATCCATCCCCAGGTTCGAGTGTCCTGCACTGACCTTGGGTTTGTGTTTTTTGAACAGGCCGTACCCGGTATGACGGAGTGGTATTCCCCGTTCCCATACTGCTAAATGCAACGTCGAAGTTCCCTTTGAAGGGGGGGTTACGCGATGTAACCCTGTTCCCTGAGAAGGGAACGGCGACGCATAGCGGCGCTGTCATACCGGGGCTGGCCTGTGAATTGCGTCTTACGCTTCCAGATAATAGAGGCTGGCGGCGTGGTTCACAGGTGCCATATATATATCGGCCGGCGCGCGCTACTTGCCCGTCACCTGATCATGGCAGGCCTATAAGTAGAGGCATGATTTTACACAAGCTTCAGATACGGCGCCACGCGGAGGCGCGTTCCCATACTGCTAAATGCAACGTCGCCTTCCTTCAGGGAACAGGGTTACATGTGTAACCCCGACGTTTTTGGGGTAAGGATAGTGTACTACATAGCATTTCTTGATTTGGAAATTTTATTGCACTCTTCCTTACAGAAATGCTCCAAAACTGTGAAATAGCGAGGAGATCTCCTGTACACAACTACCTAGCTACCTAGCTACCTCACTTCTTATTCTTCTTGACCTTAGAGCTGCCTTCGATACTGTGGATCATGGTCTTTTACTTACCCGCCTCGAAAGTGTTTTTGGTGTGTCCGGGAAAGTTTTAAACTGGTTTAAATCCTATTTTACTGACCGTTCCCAGTTTATTTCTATGAGTGGCTTTAGATCTGACACTTGCTCGGTGCTCACTGGTGTTCCTCAGGGTTCAATTCTTGGCCCTCTATTGTTCAATATTTATCTGTCTCCACTTGGGCATCTGCTGCAAACACTTGGCCTCCATTATCACTTCTATGCTGACGATACCCAAATCTACATTCACTCAAGATCTGGTGAAAGCATTGATGTTGGTTATCTTTCTGGCTGTATTTCTGAGATAAAGAAATGGATGAATAATAACTTTCTGTGCCTGAACAGCGGGAAAACTGAGGTCATGCTCATAGGTTCCCGCATCAGGTTCGCAAAGCGGCCCCACTTTTTCTATCCGTTGACGGCTCTGTTCTAGAGTTCCAAAGCAAGTTGAGGAACCTTGGTGTAATTTTTTGACACAAACCTCACTTTTGATTCTTTTGTTCAGAGCACTGTGAAAGCTTCCTTTTTCATCTCAGAAATATTGCCAGATTAAGACCAATGCTAAACTTATCTGTCGCTGAAAAGCTGATAAACTCATTCGAGGTCACGCGATTGGATTAGCAACCCGCGTTTAGCCGGAAGTTTCTAAACCTGCAATTAGCAAATTGCAGGTATGTTCAGAACTCTGCCGCCCGGATCCTGACGGGAAGCAGGAGATATGACCATATCACTCCTGTTTTGAAGTCCTTACACTGGCTCCGGGTCAGGTTCCGGGTGGATTTTAAGATCTTAATGCTAACATACAAGGCATTGCATGGATTGGCTCCACAATATTTGACTCACTTATTAATCCCATACACCCCACATCGCAGACTGCCGCCCTCACAGGGTCATCTACTTACGGTTCCACTTACCCACCTTAAGTCTATGGGTGACAGGGCTTTTTCTGTCTACGCTCCATCTCTTTGGAACTCTCTTCCCCTGAACTCAGGGAAGCTCAGTCCTTTGGTATTTTTAAAGCTCTTTTAAAGACACACTTTTTAAACTCGCTTTTGATTCTTAATATCTTTTGACTGTTTTATATTTGTTTATTATTAGTTTTATTCATGTTATTTAAGTTTTTTTTATTCTGTGATTTGTCTTTTAATGTACAGCGCTTTGAGAAGCCACTTTAAAGGCGCGCTTTATAAAATAAAGTTATTATTATTATTATTATTACAACTCTCTTCAAGACTTCACTACATTCCACAGGTTTTAGATAGGACTTAAATCTGGGCTCTGATAGTTCCATTCCAAGACACAGATCTTCTTCTTCTGAAGCTGTTCCTTGTTGACTTTGTGCTTTGGGTCGGTGTCGTGCTGATATTTGGGACTGTCCATGATTCTCTCTATCTTGACTAGAGCTCCCGCCCCAGCTGAAGAGAAGCATGCAATTACTTGCCAGATGTTCCTGCAGCTGCTTTAATGCTACTGTAGGTCTATTAGCAGCCTCACTGATAACTTTTCTTCTGGTCCTTTCCTTAGTTTTGGAGGGACGTCCAGTTTTTGGAGATGTCAATGTGGTGCTCCATTTTATCCACTTGTTAATGATGGTCTTTCACAGAACTTCATGGTACATCTAGTGTTTTGGAAATTCTTTTGTGTCCCTCTCCCGATAGATACATTTCAACTGTGAGATCCCATACATGCTTTTTAAGGTCCTTGCAGTCCATGGCTTCAGAAACTGAATGAAACCAAGAAGATGTGAAGAAAATCCTACAGAAACAGCTGATCTTTACTCGAGGTTAGTCAGAATAATTTAATTGATGACAGCTGTATGATAAATATTTTTGAACATGAGTTTGAAGTTATTCTGAGCACAGTCACATGACCCATTATAAAACGGGTCACAGTTTGAGTCATCACTAAATTTTAGGAAACATATCAGTACAGTGGTAAAGGGAAATTTCTTTCATCTGAGATTGGTCTAGACTACTATAATCCCCATTACTGTGGCCTGCTTCAAACGGCCATCTCTCGCCTGCAAACGGTCCAGAATGCCGTAGTGAGACTTCTTACTTGTACAGAAAAGGTGGATCAGGTTTCTCCATTCCAGCGACTTTACATCGGCTTCCTGTGAAGCTTAGAATCAATTTTAAAATAGTTGTTTTTGTGTACGAGGCTTTATCACCAGAATACATTCGTGACCTTCTGATTCCTTACTCTCCCCAAAGAGCACCTTGGTCATGTAATCAGTTTCCCACGTGGTCGCTGTAAATCTAAGTGTGGTTAGGTCTACTCTGCTCCGGAACCTAAACCTTGGAACCGTTTGCCCTTAAATGTGAGGTCTGCTTCTTCAGAGCCAGTTCTATACCGGCTCATAAATCTCATTTATTCTCTCTGGCTTTTATTAAGATCGGTTTAAGGGATTAATGTTGAAGTTTTCTGATTGTATTCTGTTTAATGTGCTTATATGTTTTTACGCTGCATGTTTTCTTTTTATATGCTCAATGTTTTATTGCACAGCATTTTGGTGCAACTTTGCTTTTAAATGTGCTCTAGATATAAATTTGGACCTTTTTCACTAAAATGTTTCTGTTTGTGTTTCATGTGATGTTTGTTGATTGCTCGATCACATTAAAAGTGGGAATAAAATGATTTATTTTGGGGTTTTTACTTCACAAAAGTTTTAACAGGGTTGTGCAGATTTTTATTTCTACAAAGTGTTTACAAATAAAAAGTGATTGCATAAGTATTCACCCCCATTGCTGTAAAATCACAAATTTAGTCCTTTTAAGAAGAGACATGGTCACAGTGTCAGACTATCGATTAAATATCATTTAAACATAGCTGAATAAGTAAATAAAGTAAGCATCTGTCTGAATTCAAATGGCTGCTAAGTGAAATAAAAGCTTGTGGTCATTATTAAATTGTGGATTTGGAAACTCTCACATGGTGGAAACCCGGGTCAAGTCTTAAACCAGTTCTGTGGAGAATTGGAGAATCAGACGAGTACCTGATCTGTGTTGGTGGAAAAGGTGTTAGTATGTAAAATTACGAGTGGATTAGGGATTAGAGCACTCACAAATCTCCAGGGAGCTACCATTAAAGATAATCTCAAATTAATACACTCCAGAATGATTACATTTGGGGAAATGAAACACTACATCATGTATTAGCTGCAGCTTATTAGCTTTAGTGTTCATTTAGCTGGAGGGTTATTATTATTGTGTGTGTGTGTGTGTGTGTGTGTGTGTACCTGGTGGTACCCCTGATGAGATGGTGGATGAAGACAGCTGTCCCTGTCCTTTAGACGTCATTGCCGCCACCTCGATGGTGTAGGTAGTTAGAGCAGTAAGTCCGGTGACACGGTACTCCAGAGTGACGTTGGGCAGGTAGTGTGTGACACGCGTGTTCGTCCGGTTAAACTCCTCCCATGAGATACGGTATCCTGCACAGACACACAGAGTCAACTGTAGAATGATTGCCCCTCTCTGGGGTAACATGTAATAAGTGAGTTTTTACACATACACATCTTTTTCGTCGTATGGAGAGAATAACAGCACTGAGTCTCCATCCACACAGTTCTTACCCCTCAGAACCCGCCCCAAAGCATCGCTAACCCACCTCCGTATGTAACAGTGAGTTCGAGGCCTTTAACTAGCATTCAGAGCGCTTGTATTAGCATGAACATTCAGGACCAAAACGTGAAATTTGGTCTTCTTCTGACTATAAACACACGTCTCCAGCTGTAGCACCAATCATGTGGATTAGTGAGGGTCCAGTTTCAGTAAAAACAAAAACAGTAAAAAAACTCTGTGTCTTAAAAAAAAATGTGTCTTTCATACATTAAGTGATTTTTCTTCAAAGGTATCTATCCATCTGTCTGTCTGTCTGAACGTGTGTACGTCTGTTGAAATAAAAACACAGAGTATAAATAAAGGTGACGCACCGGTGAGGACGCCGTTCTTCTCATGCGGTTCTCTCCAGCTGACTTTCAAAGATGTATCAAGAATTTCAGTGAAACTCAGATGACCAACAGCACCGGGAGCTGCAGAGAGAGACATTCATATGTTATGCCAGTGTATTTCCATTTATTTTGTGTGTGTGTGTGTGTGTGTGTAAGTATCTCACTGTCTTCGTGGGTGTGTACTCTCTGGGCGGGGCTGCGTGGTCCATCCCCTGGTGTGGTGAAACACAGCACTGATGTGAAATACTCTGTAAATTTCTTGAGGCCGCTGATGAAGCCGACGTGGACGCCGTCCTGGAAATTTGGCCGGACTGTAACAAGTGTAAGCTCCTCCCCCTGCCCCGCTTGCCATGCTAAAAGCTGGAGAGAGACAGAGAGAGAGAGAGAGAGAGAGAGAGAGAGAGAGAGAGAGAGAGAGAGAGAGAGAGAGAGAGAGAGAGAGAGAGAGAGAGAGAGAGAGAATTTTGTTATGGCAAAATACACCCATTTTGTGTGTGTGTATGTGTGTGTGTGTGTGTTTGTGTGTTGTGTATGTGGTGTGTGTGTGTGTGTGTGTGGTGTGTGTGTGTGTGTGTGTGTGTGTGATCTGACCTTGTATCCTTGATTGATGCCGTTGATGAACTGAGGGTTGGGTGCAGTCCAGGTGAAGCGTACGGTGGTGGAGTTTACAGCTTCTACCTGAACATCACCTGGAGCAACAGTAGGGACTAACAGACATACAGATAAAGAGTAGAGAGAGACAAAGAGAGAGAGAGAGAGAGAGAGAGAAACGTTTGGAATAAACCTCTGTATTTGTAATATTTGAATGTCCCGGATCTAAAGGTTTTGTCGGATCAGGCCCGTACCTCCCTGTAGTGTCCACTCTGTCACTCTGTGGCTGTAGACTCCCAGTCCAGCACCATTATACGCTGCCACTTCTATCTCATAGTTGGTCCAGATGATTAAATCCTCCAGAAGCAGGTTGGTCACCTCTGGATTGGAGATGTTCTTGTACTGGATGTCCACTGGGAGACCAGTTAGACGGTAACTGGAAGAGACACAGGAGTCATTAATGAACAGTTGAGTGATCAGGAACCAGGTATCAGGACAACTGACCTAACATTCTCCAATCAACACCATAAAGACCATTCAGATATTTTACTGTAAAACCCAATGACACTGGAGTGTTGGTGGTGGTGTTTATTGGTGAAAGTTGTTGTTTGGTGTTGGTTGTTGTACACTGGTGTTGGTTGTCTTTCTAAAAGGACATTTTAACACTGAGTACTCTAACAGTGTAATGTCTCTGATAGGTGTGGGTTCTGTTCCTGGCCTGTATCTACAGAGGTGGAACGTCTAAACAGAAAGGTCAAGTAAAGAGTGAAGTGTTTCTTGTTTTTTCTCCCGTGGTGATGAATCTCAGGAGCGTTTCTGTGGCTACATTAGATAACTCTGTCTCCTGTTAAAATGGACTTCTTTGTGGGTTTGTCCAGCGAGACCTTCAATTTCAGCTGACCATGCGGTGAGAGTAATCACAACTTTCCTAGCTTTTAGCACATCGGACTAATTATTCCGTCATATCTTTTCTTTCTCTCTCACACACATTCAAAGACACTAGTCAGATTAATCAGAATCAGATTGCCTGACTGAGATTACATGAAGCCTTAGAGCAATGCGGCTCCTTGTCGTTCTCTGGACATTTCTCGTCCTCTTATTTGCTAATGTTACAAGATTAAATAACTATTTTAATACCTTGCATTTCCAAAACCAAACAATAGAGGGAGGCAATGAACCATTTGATACCTCCTGCTATTCAATCTCTCTCTCTCTCTCTCTCTCTCTCTCTCTCTCTTGGAGACCGAGTGCACCATATGGGCTCTAACGTTTGGCATAAATATTTATGTCTGCTGTGCCAGAAACAACCTGCAGTCTGTCAGTGCTGAAAAGAGGCCTGGGCTCAAAAACTTACTGGTTTGACTTACTGATGCAGAGAGAGAGAGAGAGAGAGAGAGAGAGAGAGAGAGAGAGAGAGAGAAACAGCTCTTAAAACACCTGAGACAGGTACAGGAATGCTGATGACATCATTAAGATGAGCAGGCAGTGGAAGATCACTAAACTAGAGAATACTGAGCCTTTACCAGGACAGTATGAGATGCACAGTTCAATAGTCTGTGTAGTTCATGCGTGTGTGTGTGTGTGTGTGTGTGTGTGTGTGTGTGTAGGAGGCAGTGCTATAGGTACTGACCGTATGATGTATCCCTGGAGTGCACCATTCTGTTGATTCTCAGGGGGAGGTTGCCACTGAATCATGATTGAGGAGTTGGTACGGCCACTGGCGATCACATTCTGTGGGGGTGCACTGGGGGGCTCCTCGGGCAGAGATATGCTGTGTTGTGTGTGTGTGCGTAGGAAAATGAGTTGAAGTTAGGACAAATTAGCAAAAATATAATCTGTCAACACAAATAGCACTGGGGAATCAAGTGCACTAGCATTGACACTGGAGACTCCTTCCACGAATGTTCCATAGAACCAGAAGATCTGACCACTTCACCCTGATCTTCTCCACACTGCATTGGCTCCCAGTAACATTTCACACTGATTATAAAATACTACTGTTGACCTATAAAGCAGTGAACGGTCTCTGAGGATGGTTGTGGAGGATCTTCCTTGGACAAGGGATCAAGTTTAGAGTTTTCACTTAAAAATCTAAATCTACACTACATTCAACTTCCCAGGAAAACACATGAATATTAAAAGAAAACATATCTATGAAGGTACAGTATCCTTTGTGTTCAAAATTCTATAAAATGAAAAAGCACCTTGTCATCACTGGCTAGTTATTTTAAGACAAAGACAGGATGGCATAAAAATAAAATATGGATATTATAAAATACGCTACAATACACTTTTCTGAGAAATCCCAGGCTCTACAGCAAAAAGCAGTGATTTCACATCATTTCTTATTTTTAACAAAGAATTCATTTTATCTCAGTTTTTTGCAGTTTAGTTAAATATGGCACTTTCACAAGCTCTTTTTTTAAGCTAATCTAAATCTTGATGATGTTTTGTTTTGTTTGACGGGAAGCCAGACAGCTGACAGAGCTCGCGTTTGTTTAACACCATATTAGCATAAATAATATTAAACTGTGATTTTTACTGTGAGTGTGAAAACTGAAACCAGCCCATGGATGTTAAAAACCAACATTACACTCCGTTTATATTA
>CM022760.1:33265686-33273186 GCA_012411365.1 Ameiurus melas | reverse complement strand
ATGAACCTGTAAATATGTTATGACGTAAATTTAATAAAGGTGTCTTAAAAGTCAAGCCTCTGATTCTCTCTCTCTCTCTCTGATTCTCTCTCTATCTCTGATTCTCTCTCTATCTCTCTATGATTCTCTCTCTATCTCTCTCTGATTCTGTCTCTCTCTCTCTCTGATTCTGTCTCTCTCTCTCTCTCTGATTCTCTTTCTCTCTCTCTCTCATTCTCTCTCTCTCTCTGATTCTCTCTCTCTCATTCTCTCTCTCTCTCTCATTCTCTCTTTTTGATTCTCTCTCTCTATTCTCTCTCTCTCTCTGATTCTCTCTCTCTCTTTCTCTCTCTCTCTCTGATTCTCTCTCTCTCTCTCTGATTCTGTCTCTCCTCTCTCTCTGATTCTGTCTCTCTCTCTCTCTGATTCTGTCTCTCTCTCTCTGATTCTGATAGATAGATATAAAGTGTGTATCTCACCCATGCACTTGATGATGGATCACAAAAAGATTAAATTTATTTAATTTGTATATAATTTCCTCTGCATGGACCAAAGAAGTTATAAATCAGCTCCATGTGTGGTGTATGAGTGTGTTAGTGTTAGTGTGTTAGTGTTTTAGTGAATTTGTGTGTTAGTGTGTTAGTATATTAGTGTGTTAGTGTGTTAGTGTTAGTGTGTTAGTGTTAGTGTTAGTGTATTAGTGTTAGTGTTAGTGTGTTAGTGTATTAGTGTTAGTGTTAGTGTGTTAGTGTTAGTGTTAGTGTGTTAGTGTGTTAGTGTATTAGTGTGTTAGTGTTAGTGTTAGTGTGTTAGTGTATTAGTGTATTAGTGTTAGTGTTAGTGTGTTAGTGTATTAGTGTTAGTGTATTAGTGTATTAGTGTTAGTGTTAGTGTTAGTGTGTTAGTGTGTTAGTGTTAGTGTGTTAGTGTGTTAGGGTGTTAGTGAATTTGTGTGTTAGTGTGTTAGTGTGTTAGTGTGTTAGTGTTTTAGTGAATTTGTGTGTTAGTGTGTTAGTGTTAGTGTTTTAGTGTTAGTGTGGTATTGTTTTAGTGAATTTGTGTGTTAGTGTTTTAGTGAATTGGTGTGTTAGTGTTAGTGTGTTAGTGTTTTAGTGAATTTGTGTGTTAGTCTATTAGTGTGTTAGTGTGTTAGTGTGTTAGTGTGTTAGAGTATTGGTGTTTTAGTGAATTTGTGTGTTAGTGTGTTAGTGTGTTAGTGTGTTAGTGTATTAGTATGTTAGTGTTAGTGTTAGTGTGTTAGTGTTTTAGTGAATTTGTGTGTTAGTGTGTTAGTGTGTTAGTGAATTGGTGTGTTAGTGTGTTGGTGTATTAGTGTTAGTGTATTAGTGTGTTAGTGAATTTGTGTGTTAGTCTATTAGTGTGTTAGTGTTGGTGTGTTAGTGTGTTAGTGAATTGGTGTGTTAGTGTGTTGGTGTATTAGTGTGTTAGTGTTGGTGTGTTAGTGTGTTAGTGTTAGTGTATTAGTGTGTTAGTGAATTGGTGTGTTAGTGTGTTAGTGTATTAGTGTATTAGTGTGTTAGTGTTGGTGTGTTAGTGTGTTAGTGTTAGTGTTTTAGTGTGTTAGTGTGTTAGTGTTAGTGTTTTAGTGTGTTAGTGTGTTAGTGTGTTAGTGTTAGTGTATTAGTGTGTTAGTGTTAGTGTATTAGTGTGTTAGTGTTGGTGTGTTAGTGTATTAGTGTTTTAGTGAATTGGTGTGTTAGTGTGTTGGTGTATTAGTGTGTTAGTGTTGGTGTGTTAGTGTGTTAGTGTTAGTGTATTAGTGTTTTAGTGAATTGGTGTGTTAGTGTGTTGGTGTATTAGTGTGTTAGTGTTGGTGTGTTAGTGTGTTAGTGTATTAGTGAATTTGTGTGTTAGTGTGTTAGTGTGTTAGTGTATTAGTATGTTAGTGTTAGTGTTAGTGTGTTAGTGTTTTAGTGAATTGGTGTGTTAGTGTGTTAGTGTGTTAGTGTGTTAGTGTGTTAGTGTGTTAGTGAATTGGTGTGTTAGTGTGTTGGTGTATTAGTGTGTTAGTGTTGGTGTGTTAGTGTGTTAGTGTTAGTGTATTAGTGTGTTAGTGAATTGGTGTTAGTGTGTTGGTGTATTAGTGTTAGTGTTGGTGTGTTAGTGTGTTAGTGTTAGTGTATTAGTGTTTTAGTGAATTGGTGTGTTAGTGTGTTGGTGTATTAGTGTATTAGTGTGTTAGTGTTGGTGTGTTAGTGTATTAGTGTGTTAGTGTTGGTGTGTTAGTGTATTAGTGTTTTAGTGAATTGGTGTGTTAGTGTGTTGGTGTATTAGTGTGTTAGTGTTGGTGTGTTAGTGTGTTAGTGTTAGTGTATTAGTGTTTTAGTGAATTGGTGTGTTAGTGTGTTGGTGTATTAGTGTGTTAGTGTTGGTGTGTTAGTGTGTTAGTGTATTAGTATGTTAGTGTTAGTGTTAGTGTGTTAGTGTTTTAGTGAATTTGTGTGTTAGTGTGTTAGTGTGTTAGTGTGTTAGTGAATTGGTGTGTTAGTGTGTTGGTGTATTAGTGTGTTAGTGTGTTAGTGTATTAGTGTTTTAGTGAATTGGTGTGTTAGTGTGTTGGTGTGTTAGTGTATTAGTGTGTTAGTGTTGGTGTGTTAGTGTGTTAGTGTTAGTGTATTAGTGTTTTAGTGAATTGGTGTGTTAGTGTGTTGGTGTATTAGTGTGTTAGTGTTGGTGTATTAGTGTTTTAGTGAATTGGTGTGTTAGTGTGTTAGTGTTAGTGTATTAGTGTGTTAGTGAATTTGTGTGTTAGTGTATTAGTGTGTTAGTGTTGGTGTGTTAGTGTGTTAGTGTTGGTGTGTTAGTGTGTTAGTGTTAGTGTATTAGTGTGTTAGTGTTGGTGTGTTAGTGTGTTGGTGTATTAGTGTGTTAGTGTTGGTGTATTAGTGTGTTAGTGTTGGTGTGTTAGTGTGTTAGTGTTAGTGTATTAGTGTTTTAGTGAATTGGTGTGTTAGTGTGTTGGTGTATTAGTGTGTTAGTGTTGGTGTGTTAGTGTGTTAGTGTTAGTGTATTAGTGTTTTAGTGAATTGGTGTGTTAGTGTGTTGGTGTATTAGTGTATTTTATTCATGTGTTATAGATAAATATATGCAGATCTATGACAGCATGTGTAATAATACAAGACAAGAAAAAACAATATCAGTCCTATGTTTAAACACAGAGCAGTGGGCCTCTCTCTCTCTATCTGTGTGTGTGTGTGTGTGTGTGTGTGTGTGTGTGTCTCACTGTTCTCAGACACTTCAAGTGTGTAGCGTATGAGAGGACTGTTTCCGTCAAAAGGTTTTGCCCACGTCAGGTTGATGGCTCTCTTCTCCACGGAGCTCAATATGGTACTTGGGTTCTCTGGAGCGTGAGGCAACTGCCTGTGTTTACACACACACACACACACACACACACACACACACACACACACACACACACACAAAACTGTAAATGGTCGAATTGTCGAATTGCTCTTTTGAGAGAGGGAAATACTTTTTCAGAGGGAGGTCCTTGGAGCTGAGTGCACCATTAAACCTTCAGAAAAGTTTGAGGACTTTTTATTTTTATATATATATATATATTGACGGTTGAATGAAAGTCCATAAAAACAGCTTTGGGGAGATCTTCTCTAACGCCGGTCTCATCTGTGTCACGGTTCCCCTTTGAGACAAGTTGCTCGAAATCGCAAATACAAGAGCACGTGCTTTTCCCGAGTGACAGCTGGATATGTGCGTTTGTTGTTGCTGAAGTCATGTGTCGGTGTGTCACGTGTGTTATGGTTTTGCCCGCAGCTGTTAGCAGTTGCGGGGCTAAACATGTGTGTATATATACTGTGAGTCGTGCTACACACGGTGCGGTGTATTATACTTAGAATACTTAGAGTTCACGTTTCATGTTAGATTCATGTCCATGTCCATGTTCACGTTCATGTTTGTTTATGTTTATCAACCCTGTTTTCTGTGACCTCGACCTTGATCTCTATCTTGCCCTGTTTATGCCTATTTGCTGTTCGCCTGGCCTTCGCCGGTTTCTGGATTACGATTATGGATTGCGTTTTGGATTTGTCTGCCTCTCTTTATAAATAAACTCTTGTTCATATATGCGATTGCACCCGTCCCCTTTATACGCTGATTTATTTTATCACGGATTTATGATCGAATACACCGCTTACACAATGGATGCAGCATTCGAACAGAGAGGACATTACCCCGCCTTGGATTCTATACGGTTTAAGCAAAGGACTTTTGAGAAAATGCCTGATCGGTATGATGGAATTTACGGCTATCCGGATTATTTTGTGATGGACTGTCAATGTTACTTTGCCAGCTTGTGTGACCCAAAGGCAACCAAAAGACAGTATCTTCAGTTTATCATGTCTCGGTTTTTTGGCCCAACACGCACATGGGCACAGCGAGTGGCTGCCACGAGACTCTGGGTGCTGGAGGATATTAGGCAGTTTCAGGACTCATTTTTGGAGGAGTTCGGAGAACCAAGGCAGAACTATGACCTAGATAAAGTGCTGAGGGAAGCAAATTGGGCGACTAGTGCGGAGCCCCTCTTCCTTGTGCACTATGAGCGGGTGAGGCCCCAAGTCCAAGCCATGTCTCAGGTCCAAGTCCCGGTCACAGCCAAGTCTCAAGTCCCGTCACAGCCAAGTCTCACGTCCAAGCCAAGTTCCAGGTTCCAGTCCAAGCCAAGTTCCAAGTTCCAGTCGCAGCCAAGTCCCAAGTTCCAGTCCAAGCCAAGTTCAAAGATCCAGTATGAGCTCCAGCTCGAGCTCCAGATTGAGCTCTGGCCCGAGCTCAAGTCCAAGTTCCAACCAAGCCTCCAGCCACAGCTTCAGCCACAGTTCAAGTCCAAGTTCCAGCCAGGTCTCAGGTCCAAGTTCAAGCCAGGTCTCCAGTCCAAGCCAAGTCCCAAGCTCATGTCCAAGCTAAGTCCCAAGCTCATGTCCAAACTACGTCTCAAGTCCAAGTTCCAGCTAAAGCTCAAGTTCCTGAATTCTCGTCCAAGCCTGCGGATCAAGTCCTGCTCATGCCAGAGTCTGCTAAGGCAAACCCAGAAATTTATTTGGGGGGACTGAGGACAGCAGAGCTCCAGCCTGAGACCTACAAGGAGGTCTCTACAGTGGAGCTCCTGCCTGCCAAAGAGGCTGTCCTGCTGTCTAGCCCTGCCGAGGAAGCTGTCCTGCTCCCTGACGCAGCAGAGGAGGTTATCCTGCAGTCCTGTCCAGCTGAAGACGATGCCCAGCCGTCCTGTCCAGCTCAGGAAGATACCCAGCAGTCCTGTGTAGCTGAGGTCGTCGCTCAGTCTCCACATCCAGCTGAGAACGTCGCTCAGTCTCACTGCTCTGCTGAGGTCGTCGCTCAGCCTCCATGTCCATTTGAGGACGTCGCTCAGCCTCACTGTTCAGCTGAGGACGTTGCTCAGTCGTTCTGCACTCCTGAGTACAGTGCTTTGTTCCCCTGCTCAGCTGAGGATGTTGCTCGGCTCTCAGGCATCGCAGAGGACATCGCTCTGCTTTCAAGCGTTACCAAGGACGTCGCTCCGCTCTCAAGTGTTTCCGAGGACGTCGCTCCGCTCTCAAGCGTCGCCGAGGACATCGCTCTTCTTTCATGCTCAGTTGAGAACATCAGTCAGCCTGTCTGCCCGGCTGTGGTCGTTGCTCTGCCTCCCTGTTCGGCCGAGGACGTCGCTCTGCTCTCAAGCTTCAACGAGGACGTCGCTCTGCTCTCAAGCTTCAACAAGGACGTTGCTCTGCTCTCAAGCTTCAACAAGGACATTGCTCTGCTCTCAAGCCTCAACGAGGACGTCGCTCTGCTCTCAAGCTTAAATGATGACGTTGCTCCGCTCTCAAGCTTCAACGAGGATGTCGCTCCGTTTCCCCGATCCGCCAAGAACATTGTGCGGTTTCTTGGCTTTGCATGGGACACTCAGTCCAGGGGCCTGGGGCCGCCAATGAACTGTTATGACTCAGGGCACTCCAGGAGGAGTGCCTTTGGGGGGGGGATTCTGTCAGGGTTCCCCTTTGAGACAAGGTGCTCGATAGCGCAAATACGAGAGCACGTGCTTTTCCCGAGTGACAGCTGGACATGTGTGTTTGTTGTTGCTGAGGTCATGTCTCCGCCCTGTCTTGTTATGTGTCGTTGTGTCATGTGTGTTATGGTTTTGCCCGCAGCTGTTAGCAGTTGTGGGGCTAAACATGTGTGTATATATATTGTGAGCCGTGCTACACACGGCACGGTGTATTATACTTAGAATACTTAGAGTTCACGTTTCATGTTAGAGTTCATGTCCATGTCCATGTTCATGTTCATGTTTGTTTATGTTTATCGACCCTGTTTTCTGTGACCTCAACCTTGATCTCTATCTTGCACTGTTTATGCCTATTTGCTGTTCGCCTGGCCTTCGCCTGTATCTGGATTACGATTATGGATTACGTTTTGGATTTGTCTGCCTCTCTTTATAAATAAACTCTCGTTCATATATACGATTGCATCCGTCCCCTTAATCCGCTGCGTCACGGATTTATGACAATCTGAACCTCTGAAATGGCTGTAGTTTTACATTTGGGTGCGGTTTAATGTAAAGATTCATTCAATAACAGCTGCACTTAGACAGATAGACACGTGCACTTTCTTCACAAATGACAAACCTCTAGTGAGAAGATATATTAGACAGTTTCACATTCAGAATTCTCTGATCAAATAATCACTGTTTATTGATTTACACTCATTTTTAAAATTCGGGATGGAATGATAATGCAAACTAGAGAAGGACAGATTGGACAGAGACATATCGAGAGAGAGAGGGAGAGAGAGTGAGAGAGAGAGAGAGAGAGGAGATGAGAATGTGTTAAAGCAATAAAAAAGAGAAAATTGAATTAAAGAGAGATGAGGAGATATAAAGATAGGGTTACAGAGTAATACTGAAAAAGAGAGTAATAAAACAGACGGCGATGGGGAGAGACAGAGAGAGATATAAATGCTGCTGCTGATGATGATAATGAAGGTGAGCTATTTACCTGACTTTCAGGTGTGCAGTCTGAGAGTCGTTTCCTCCCTGTGAGGTCACTCTGCAGGTGTAGGTTCCAATGTCACCTGACCACGTCTGAGAGATGTGTAACGTACCATTAGTGTCCAGCCGTATCCGTGGAGACGACCTGGGGTTAATCAACTGACCATCTTTCTCCCACACAAACCTGAACACACACACACACACACACACACAATAATAATAATAATAATAATAATAATAATAATAATAATAATAATAATAATAATAATATGTTTTTTTTAAATGAAATGATTCCAGCTTTTTTCAGCTGAATGAACCATCACTGATAATTCACTTTATTTCATGTTATTTCTAAATGCAGATTTCAATTAAAATTAAAATAAACACTGGGAAAATTTTAGTATTAATTAATTAACTTATGTTGTTGTTATCTATAAAACTATATATGACATCACAGCTATACACTGAAAATGACGATTAAATCAGGAAACAGGTGATTTTTA
>CM022760.1:33173186-33260686 GCA_012411365.1 Ameiurus melas | reverse complement strand
AACGAAATGTTGCATTTAGCATAACAGTATGGGAGTGCCTTGCATCTTAAGCTTGTTATAGCATGATATATATATGGCACCTGTGAACCACGCCACCAGCCTCTATTATCTAAATGTAAATGTGCACTTACATAGCGCTTTTATCCAAAGCGCTTTACACTGTGACTCATTCACACACACACCAATGGTAGCAGAGCTGCCATGCAAGGCGCTAGCTTGCCATCGGGAGCAACTTGGGGTTCAGTGTCTTGCCCAAGGACACTTTGGACTTGTGGAGTGGAGTCTGGGCCGGGAATCAAACCGCCAACCCTACGATTGGTGGACAACCCGCTCTACCACCTTCGCCACAGCCGCCCCCGGCTGAAACGAAGACGCACTTCATAGGCCTGCCCTGGTATGACAGTGCTATGCAACGCTCCCTTTCAAAGGGAACTTCGACGTTGAATTTAGCATAACAATATGGGAGCGAGAATACCCACTCCGTCATACCAAGGGTACGGCCTGTTCAAAAATACCCAAGCCTGACGGTCACTGCAAGACACTCGAGCCCAGGGTGGAATGAATATCCAAGCTGTAAAAATGAATGATTGTGTGTGGCGTAGACCACCCTGCAGCCGCACACACATCCTGCAAGTATACCCCCTTTGGACAAAGCCTTCGAGGAGGCGACCGCCCTAGTGGAATGAGCTCTTTTGCCCAGAGGCGTGGTGAGATCGGGCGCCTCGTAAGCCATAGAGATTGCTTCCACTATCCAATTCGAAATGCATTGCTTTGACACTGCATCACCTTTACTGTTGCCGCAAAAGCAGACCAGTAGCTGCTCCGACTTACACCACTGGCCAGAGCGGTAGACGTAAGTAATGCGAGCCCTTACTGGACACAGTAGGTGTATCCTCTCTTGTTCTGGTGTGAGGAATGGAGGAGGGCAGAAAGCCTGCAACACCACAGTGTGGGCAGCCGATGAAGGCACTTTAGGAATATAATCCGGCCTAGGATACAGTAAGGTCTTGGCTAATCCAGGGCAGAAAGGGGCAACAGAGAGAGCTTGTAGATCTCCAACTTGCTTGAGAGATGTCAGGGCCAGTAGGAGAGCTACGTTTAGAGTCAGAAGCTTCTCAGAGGCTGACTCTAAGGGCTCAAATGGGGCCCTTGACAGACCTTCCAAGACCACAGAAAGGTCCCAGGAAGGTATGTGCAGCCTGCAGATGGGCCGCAGCCACCTGACACCACACATGAACCTCAAAGTTAGAGGATGTTGCCCCGCAGAGGCAGGGTATGGCTGGCCGAAACGGCAGCCAAGTAAACCCTGATTGTAGAAGCAGCCCACCCCACTGAGAAACCTTCTTGTAAGAACTCCAGGACTGTAGCTATTGTGCAGTTCACTGAGTCTAGCTGACGTTCCTCACACCACAAGACAAAAAGTTGCCACTTGAGTACATACAATTTCCTTGTGGACGGTGCTCTAGCATTTAACATGGTCTCTACAACCTCAGTTGTGAGACCAGAATCTATGTGCTGGTGCCCCTCAGGGGCCAGACCCACAGTTTCCATAGTTCTGGCCGAGGGTGATATATCAGCCCTCCGGCTTGAGACAGTAGATCCACTCTAAGGGCTCGAATGGGGCACCTGACAGACCTTCCAGGACCACAGAAGGTCCCAGGAAGGTATGCGCGTCATGCAGATGGGCCTAAGCCGCCTGAGACCATGCATAAACCTCAAAGTTAGAGATTGTTGCCCCACAGAGGCTCCATCAACAGGGGCATGGCTGGCCAAAATGGCGGCCACGCCAATAAACCCTGATTGTAGAAGGAGCCCACCCGGCTGAGAAATGTTCTTGTAAGAACTCCAGGACTGTAGCTATTGCACAGTTCACTGGGTCTACAGTGGATCCCTGCAGATGGGAGTCTCAGAAAAAGAGTGCCATCTCACAGGGATATTATCTCTCAGAACCACATTCGAGCTGGCCAATAAGGTGCTACTAGCAGCAGACATAGACTGTCTTGGTAAACTCTCACTAGAACTTGTGGGAGCAGAGCAATGGGGGGAACAGCGTACAGATGTGACCTTGGCCACATATGCACCATGGCGTCCAGCCCTAATTGTGCAGGAGGAGTGAGGGCGAACCACAGTGGGCCATGTGTTGTCTCCTCGGAGGTGAACACATGCCATCCCTCTTGGCCAACCTCGCCGTATGGACTCCATGACTTGTGGATAGAGCCACCCTGCTCTAGATGAGGGCCGCACAAGAGACTATGAGCTGGACAGCTATCTAAGACTGAGCTCCAGCCCGTGAGGGATGTGTCTCTCATTACCGTCTTGCGCTAAGGAGACACCCCTAGAGTGTGACCCAAGGCTAGAAACCGGGGACACTCAAATTCTCAGAGCACGTAGGCATTGCTGTGTGACACTGATTATTCTTAGAGGTTTCATCCTTGGACGAAACCCTAACTTCTCAGCCGCCACTGAATGGTCTCTTGTGCAACAGGTCAATAAACGCCAATAGTCTCCCAAGATCCAGCTTTATCTTGTTCAGTGTTGATAGGATTGACCCTATGCATGTTGGGGGTAGACACGCCCTCATCATAGTAGAATCCTTATAACCCCTAGAAAAGTTGGCCACTGCATTGGGGAAAGCATACTTTTCTGAGATTCAACTTGAGCCCCAAGCTCTTCATGTGGGCGAGAACAACATCTCGATGTTAAACCGCCAGTTCCCTGGATCGTGCTAGAATAAACCAGTCGTCCAGGTAGTTTGGTAGACAGATGCCCTGAAGTCACAATGCAGTCAGAGTGACATCCATGCACTTTGTGAAGATGCGAGGGGATAAAGCTAGAGATATTTCTAAGTTGAAATATGCACCTTTTAGATCTATTGCCACAAACCAGTCCTCGAACTGAATCTGTGGCACAATAAGTTTGAGCATCAGCATCTTGAACCTGTATGTCCGAAGAGTACGGTTCAGATAACGCAGATCTAAAATTGGCTGTATGCTCCCATCTTCTTTGTGGACCAGGAAATAATGGCTGTAAAACCTCCCTCCCTTAGGGAACGAGGTACATGTTCAATAGCCCCATTGTCCAAAAGGGAACTTACTTCCTGTGCTAACGTTGGGCTCTAGTCTGTACTGACTACTGTGGTAAGCACACCTCTGTCTACCTTCTGCGGTAGACAGAACCCATGGAGACACATTTGGCAGTAGTTTCCACGCTGCCCTATGGTCTTTTAGTGACATTAACTATTCCACATACTATTGGAGGGAAAGCATCAAACTTTCGTTGCCCTGTGACAGCTCGCTGATCAGAGAACACGGAAAATTTACAGGCCCTACAGTAACACTGGGGGCTACCTGCCCTAACAACCTCATGTCCCCTGATATGTCCCTCCACGGCCCCTCAGGACCGCTCTTCTTTGTCTGCTTGGCCTTTATAACCATTTTCAGATCAGGCCTAGTAGCAGACCGTAACTGTGGCCACCATGTTCCCCTGGCTGTCTGCGGGGGTTGGCAGGCTGCCATACTCGCATTCTGGGTCTCCCTCACACTAGTGCTGGCCCGGGCTCCACACGTGGATGCACGAGTGAGCTTGTCACAACAGGGAAGAAACTGACATTTTTGAATGCCGCCATATGTCGAGCTCACTCAGCAGGTCTGCTTGGTAGGTCTGCAACACTGTCATTGTCTGCAGTGACCCACAAGCAAGACTACTATTGCATAGGCTTGTCTACCAATGCCACGGCGGCCTTATACGGTGGTTTGGATGCAAAGCCAGCCCCCCAATTACCTGCTGTCAATGGAGAGAGGTAGCTTGCAAGTGCCTCCTCCACCTTCAGCATAGCTAAATAGCCATGCCATTCATTCCCCACAATGGCTGAATAATCCAACATTGTGGGGTTATAAATATGGCTTATGCATGGTTTTCCCCCAGAAGTTTGATATTTTGTCATGCACTTCTGAAAGACAGGGAGTTTCTGCAATGTGAGGGATTTACTTTCACTGGGAGAAAAAGACTCATCCAACCTTAGTAATGACTTCAAGCAGCTCTTTATATGCTGCTCTCAGTTTTTAGCACATCCTTCTGGCTCCTCGGAGTCAGAGAGGAATTATTACAAATATTTTTGTGTGTGTGTTTTTTTCTTCTCATTTTGGCTTTCCATAGTGGAAGGAGGAGTCACGATGCGAGCTCCAAAATCCAGCGGAGAGCCGAACCCAGAAGACAGAGCAGTGCTTGTCTCTGGCTCCTCTTCAGGATCTATAATAGATCCCCCGAACCTGGGCCAGCCCAGGTCCGTAAGACTCTGAAACCCAATTTGCTTCGGCTTCCGAGAAGAGCGCGAGCCGAGCTGCTTAATGTAGGCATTACTATGCGCAGCCTCTCGAGGCTGCCATTGCATACTACACTCCTAAACACTTCACACAGAAAGTGTGCACTTTTAACCGTGATGAAAGGGGAGCAAGCTGTAACACACTTCTTGAATTCTTTCTTGCTCATTACTTCCCTCTCTTCTTTTTCTCTAAAAAAGGGATAGAAAAGTTTAGAGATTTTGAGAAAATATTGAGTAGAAATTAACCGTTTTTGTCACACAAACAACAGACATGCAGTCTTGCTGAAGATAATAAGGCTGGCGGCGTGGTTCTCACGTGCCATATATATATCATGCAACGTGCTTAATTGCCACGTCACCTGATCATGGCAGGCCTATAAGTGGAGGCATGATTTTACAGAAGCTTCAGATACCGGTCATGCGCACAAGGTGTTCCCATACTGTTATGCTAAATGCAACATCAAAGTTCCCTTTGAAAGGGAACTTTATGCACATTTCATGTAGACTAAATTATATTACATTTATTAACCAGGAAAAATAATCAGAATCTACGCTTGACGTGTCAGTTTTCACAATTCCTTATGACAATGAAAAATTTTCCAAGTCTAACTATTGAGATTGTAAGTAACTGGAGACAGAACATTTTTGTACTCCACACAGATCATAAACCATTGAAATCGTTTGAGAAATGTAAACATTATTGTGCTTTTTATCCAGAAAGGAAATACAAAAAATCCCCCGTTTACTTCTATTTGTTTATAGGGCAGTCTTGCCCAGAGCAGTACGGCGGCGACGTTGGCAGATCCAGCGGCCGACACGGCATCTACGTACATCTTTTTTTTTTAAAGCATTTATATATTCATTTTCATATGATTCATTTACATGTGATTCATTTACATATGATTCATTTTCATGTGATACATATTCATGCGTGTGATTCATTTACATGTAATAAATTTTCATGTGATTCATTTACATATGATACATTTTCATGTGATTCATATTCATGTGATTCATTTACCTTTTTTCCCCTCCCTTCCCCAAATATTTCATTGAGAAATAATAATAATAATAATAATAATAATAATAATAATAATAATAATAATAATAATAAATAATTCATTAATTCATTAATTAAAAAATTTAAAAATAATAAATAAAACACCCCCCCCCCCCCCCGGATCATCATGGCTACTCAATAGCTGTCGCTGGTTATATAAAAATGATAAAACCCAAGAACTAAAGTAAAAATAAGAATATAAATAGCCAATTGGAGCTGAAGAGGGACACACACCAAAAGTCTCCATAAAAGAAAGGAGACAGCAGTGTATCACCCCTAGGGTTGTCCACAAAGTGGACCTAGAGTAAGCTAAAAAAAAATTACTAAAAAGAAACAAAATTCCAGTAAGAAAAAAGTCCCCTGCTGACTTCAAATCTAATAAATAGTCTGCGCACTTTAACAAATATAATGTCCATACCTTTTAAAGACTTATACCTAATAATATTACACAGTGTAGCACATTAAAATAAAATACAAGAAGAGAATAACAAGATGATAAAAAAATATATAAATAAGTAAATAAATAAATAAATAAATCAAAAAATTCTGAACGAAGTAATGCACAATATCCACAATAAGAATTCGAATTCTATAGAGCAGGATGGCCGAGTGCAAATTAGAATAAAGAATATTATCAAAGAAAATAAATAAATAAATTAAAATAAATTAAGAAAAAAAATTATAATAAAAAATAATAATAAATAAAATAAATACTAAATAAACAAATAAACAAATAAATAACGAACACTACACTGTGTAGGTGATGCAGTTCACCCCGGTTTTAAGAGTTTAACATATTCTGCTGCTTCCTCCGCTGAAATAAAGTCCTTCTGGACTCCGTTGTATGTAATGCGAAGCCGAGCTGGATGAAGTATTCCATAGGGATCGCCCTCAATATCACGAAGTTGACGCCGAACCTCGTTAAACGCGGCCCGGGCTGTCTGGACTGTGTAGTCAGGGAAAACGGAGATGTTCAGATCCCTCACTTTAATCTGCTGGAACTGTCTCGCATGGCGTAAAATATCAACACAGTCCCTGTGATAATGGAATCTGCACACAATAGCTCGTGGTCGTTCACCAGACTTCGGCTTCGGCTGAAGGGTCCGGTTGGACCGGTCCAGAACCGGCTCCTTCTCCAGACCAAATGCCTCTTTTAACAAGGCCGCTACAGCAGCGGTAGTACAGGTGTCAGCGCCCTCTGGAACTCCGACTATCCTAATGTTATTGCACCGTGACCTCGACTCCAAATCCTCACATTTATTCTCTAATTGAGTCACGGTCGCAGTGAGAGACTCGATAGTAGTCTTCATGTGAACTAAATCAACGGTGGAACCGGAGAGCGCGTGCCCCATTTCCCCCACAGTACCTTTCAGTGTGGATATGGTGGCCTCGGTAGCGACTTTATCACTAGCCTGCTGTGTTTTCGAGCTGGATAGTAGATAGCGCATCACTGAGAGTCTTCTGAAGATTCTTCTGGTGCTCCCGGAACTCATTCCTAAAATCAGTGATGTCCTTCCTAAGTAAAGCCAGCAACTCAAGCTTGAATGCGGCGAGGTCAGAGCCACCACTCGGGGACGCGGGTTCACTGGGGGAAGGGAGCACGGCTACGGATTCCTGAGGAGAAGGAGGCGCGGGCGCGGGTTCGTGGTGATTTGGAGGCGCGGTTGCGGATTCACGGGAAGGAGACGCGCTCGCGGTGCGCCCTCCAGACCTCAGTTTTGTCTGAATGCTACCACGAGTTTTTCGAGTTTTTCCCCGACATCTTTAACGAACCACAGAGTTAAAAGTACAAATAAGGAAACGAAGTAGAATAAGTCAAAATATACTATATATAATATTTTATATATAAATTATATATACAAATATTATATTACAAAAGAAAGTGGTAATTAATTACAATTTTTGATCGAAATCAGCCGGAGACTCAAACTTCACGTCTTACTCCATCGAACACCGAATTCGAACCTCATCTACGTACATCTATGAACACAACAGCCATGGGTCGCAGTGGACTGACGTCAATTCCCCTCTTCAATTGATTTGCTAGAGGAGGAGTTGTAGAGGACCAATTGTGACGCTAAAAACCGCCATGATTTACATGAATGTCGAACTGCAGCTTTTGGAAAAGTAAGCAGACAATGTGGAAACATGCGCGAAGGGATAAACAGAGTTTAAAAAGATTCTTTTTTTGTGCAATTCAGAAAACTTCATGTTTCAGTTTTGTGTGATATAATTGTAAATGCATTTTAAAATTTTTGATTCACACTTATTTTGCGATCCATGACCACAATACTTTTGATGCAAAAGGTACCACACATGGTACCTTTTGTATCGGACCACCCAGGTTTTAGGTGAGCAAAAGTATAGGAACAGATCAGGCCTGAATATTTGGTTGCCTTTCCCTTTTACTCGACACTGACACCAAACTGCTGATTTCTTCTTCTGTGAAGCTTCTCCAGGTTTTTACTGCAGCTTTTTTCAGTAGCTGTTTGTTTCAGGGAGTTTCTCTCTTCAGTCTCCTCTTCAGGAGGTGAAATGCTGATCAGTTGGGTGAAGGTCTGGTGATTGACTTGTCCAGTCTAAAACCTTCCACTTTTCCCCTGATAAAGATTAGTGAGAATGTTCCAAAAACAGCCATGCAAGCCCAAGCCATGACACTACCTCCACCATGTTTCACAGATGAGCCTGTATGTTTTGGATCATGAGCAGATCCTTTCTTTCTCCACACTTTGGTCTTTCCATCACTTTGGTGGAGGTTCATCTTGCTGATCGGTTTATATCTTCTGCATTTCTGCTCTCGAAGTCTTGTTTGCTTTGTGTTTTTCTTCACAGCTGTCATCAGCTGTTTTTCTTGTTGTTGTTGTTGTTTTCCTTGGCTGATCTGTTCCATGTCTGGTTGTTAGTACATCATTGGTGTCTTTTTTTTACAGGACATTCCAAATTGTTGTATTAGATATGTCCAATGCTTGTGAAATGGTATGCACTTATATAAAACCTTTTAACCTTAGCAATTCTACAAAGCTCTTTACTCTGTTTCTCATTCAGCCATTCACACACACACATACACACACACACACACACACACACACTCAGGGTTTTGCCCAAGGACACTTCGGCATGTGGGCTGGGAATCGAACCTCCAACCCTATGATTACTAGACACCCCGCTCCCTCTGCCCCTGGATGTATAAGTTCTCTCTGGCTGCTGGAGTCCTGCTAGATTCTTAGGCGTTGTATTCCTTCTGGCATACGGTTTAGAAGAAAGTCCTAGCTGTTGTTGAAACAAGTTTTAGTCTTACCCACATTACATGACTCACATGACTCAATGCACCATTCTTAGTCAAGCTGAAACTGCCTCAGTTCCAGGCTCAGCTTATGATCTACCAATTTCAGGTCCTTTACTAATTTATCTGCATCTTCTGCTTTTATAGATGTATTTATCTCAGAATCTGCTATCCCAAAGTCCCATGTGTACCACACACACACAAACAGTATACATACTGGTGACGGCAAGGTAGGTGTTGGTTTGCACTTCTCCAGCAGCATTGCGAGCAAAACACTGGAACATTCCAGTGTCATCAGGCAGAAGGCCATTAATCTGTAGACTCCCACCAGCCAGAACATGATAACGAGGATTCTTCAATGGACTGATGGGAACTGCATCCTTATACCACACAATATCAGGTTGGGGAACGCCTGAGAACACACACACACACACACACACACACACACACACACACACACAGTGAGAGAGAGAAAAAGGTTTTGGCAGGTCCTTTTACACAGCAGGTATTAATACCCTTCTCAATGATCTGGTCAGTAGTAGAGAGCTGAAAGACATTTACACTGTATATGAGAAGAATAAAGAAGCTATGAGAAGCAGCTGCGTTGCTCTTAAGTGTTTTAGCGTAATCTTTATCCGTTAGCCTAGCGGCAGAGAACTCAGCTCAAATTCCAAACAGTTTCACAGTGCAGACATATTCTCCAGCGAGAATCATTCGATTAATGGATTTGTGGTCATATGCATGCCAGACCACTGCAGAAGGTTTGAGTGATCAGATCACACCTGTACTTAACCTGTTCCAATCACCCAGGATGCATGTTCATGCCAGCTACTCATCATACACACAAACACACAGTATCATATCATGGGTCAGATGATGATGCTGATGATCTTCACTTACCTTTTGCCTGGCAAGGAATGTCCACCACCTTCTCCATCTCAGCAGTGATGTGCTTCTCTGGTTCCTTCACAAACTGTGGAGGTTCTGAAAGACAGGAGCAGAGATCAAGGTCAAGCACAGAAAAATCCTCTTATTTCAGGATGAAATTATATGATCTATTTATTTATTTACTTGTGTGTGTGTGTGTGTGTGTGTGCACTATATCTACCCAACACATTCAGAAATGCTCCAGCACTAACGGACGGTACACTACTGCTCCGTAGCTCTGCCTCACACTCGTAAAATCCTGAATCAGTGATGGTGGGACTGAGCAGGGTCAACCTGCGATTAAAGTCACTCAGACCTGAACGCACAGGAACACCGTCCCTCCTCCAGCTTATACTCAGCTTGATCAACGGCCTGACAGAGAGAGAGAGAGAGAGAGAGAGACATAAGGACTTTAAGTGTAAAGCTGCACAGGAAGAAAAATATTTGTGAATGTAATGGCAGAAAGTCAGAGGTGAAAGGTCACTGACCGGGCATTGGCCACACACTCCATGGTGACCTCTGAGGTTCCAGAAACAATGCTTGTGTTCCTGGGGGGGAAAACAATGGAGGGAGCGATGGGGTCTGCAGGACCACCGATATCTACACAGAGAGAAAGGTTACTGTGTGTGTGTGTTTGTGTGTGAGAGAGAGAGCGAAAGAGAGAGAGAGAAAGGGAAAGAGAGAGAAAGAAAGAGAGAGAGACAGAGAGAGAGAGAAAGAAAGAGAGAGAGAGAAAGAAAGAGAGAGAGAGAGAGGGAAGGAGAGATTATTTTGGCAGTATTTTGCCTGCAGAGTCTCTGCTGAGTGCTGATACACCACTGCAGCTGCTGGCGAGGTTTGTCCTCCACACACACACACACACACACACACACACACACACACACCGTACAGGCATATCTCAGTCCCTGTAGCAAGAAAACTTCTCTCCTTAACCCTTAACACATACACTCAAATATTAGCAAAATTCACAATGGAGTAAATTGTGTGTATGTGTTGTGTGTTACTCACTCTCTACAGTGAGTGTGATTGGCTGACTCGTCTTATTCTCCCCATTCTTGTCATTTACAGCCTGAGCATAATAACGTCCAGCATCTGGAGCCACAGCCGAGAGGATGACCAGTGTGTTATCCAGAGTGATGGCACTGTGCAGAGAGAGAGAGAGAGAGAGAGAGAGAGAGAGAGACATTCATGAAGCTGGAAACCCCTGAATATGTTTGAAGAGGTGTTTATTACAGAACCAACATGGATCTCCATGAAAACACAAGTTCCGTCCACGGGGCACAAAGCATGTGAGAACCTGTTCCACCAGGATCATCTAAGAACCCTGTCAATTTTAGCCTCAAACCCTGATCTTACCACAGTCTGAGACACTGACAGTTCCACATTCTCAGGAACGTTTCTCTTCCTCATGTGTCAGTGTTCCTCAGCATCAGGTTCTCTTTTAGATTCGGTACTATGCTAGAGGCTCATATTTTATCTGTGAAAAAAATAAAGTTGGGGAGGCTCTGAGGTAATTGTTATGGATGTATCATGGTCTGCTCAGTTGTGATCTGACCCTTATTCAGGAACTCGACCATGAAGCTTGGAGATGTCTAAATAACAAGAGTATGAGATAACATCCAGAAGCTCTAACTCCCAGTGCATCACGGTTCAGTAAACACTGCAGAGTTAAACAGAAATGCATCAGTAACGGCATCACACACACACACACACACACACACACACACACACACACACACACAAAAGGCTATACTTGTCTAATATCTAATAGAGCTGTTGATTTTTATTTACTTGGTGGTTATAATTATAATTATAATTACATTTAATTAAACATTAATGTAGCTATAAAGATATCATTTCACATTAGTTGTCACCGTTTTCCACGTAATGGAGGTTAGGACGGATGCAAGTCCAGAAAAGAGCTTTTAATAAAGAGAGGAAGGCAGACAAATCCAAATCATGAGACAAAAGTGTGGTCGAAAAAACAATCAGTGGGTCAGGTGATCTACAAACAGGCATAAACTTGGCAAGGCAAGAAACGAGAACGTGTAACAAGAAACTAGATCAATGAACATGAATCAAACCGAGGAACAAGGTACAAACGCTTGGTACGGAGATAACACTCAATACTACGCAAAGTGCAAAGAGACACGAGGAGGGGTTTAAATGACAAATGTAATCAGGGTAAAACACAAGACAGCTGAAAACAATGATGTCACATATGGGGAAAACAACCAATGACAATACAGGGGCGGAGTTAGGACATAAATCATTACAAAAGCACGCGTCAAAAGTAAACAAAGTCAATGTCACTGAAAACCCAAAAGCGTGCATTCGCTAAATGCTCGCGCTTCGTGTTTCCGAGCACGTGACATGCTACAGTGCTAGCTCGAGGGGAAATCATGACACTAGTACTACACTAACACTATGTTCACACTAGCCTTATCCAGAGGTTGTTGTTTTTGCTTTTTCGAACTTTACAATTTAAACACTTCTTAACACACTCTCAAAATACTTTATTCAGTTATTCTTTGTAATAATATTCCTCATAAATGCACATGCAAATCAAATAAAGCTGACTACTACAAACAGACGTGATAAATAATGTGTTTTAAACATTAACATAAACAATATAAAGATAAAAACAACTGAATGAAATCCTAACAATGAAGTTCATTCTGATAACTGAATCACCTCACAAACTGTAAAATCACATCAAATAAAACAATAACCAGTTTATAATATTCCTGTGTATTTCTTAACATGTTTTCTGTCAGAGGAGAATAATGAAAAAAATCTCTTTCTACAAACCTCAGTCTGGATTCCCTATTGCAAAACACACACACACACACACACACAGAGAGAGAGAGAGAGAGAGAGAGAGAGAGAGAGAGAGAGAGAAACACAGAAATTTAGGTGAAATGGAAATGGTGAAGTGTTCTGACAGAGGGAATCTACTTGACCATCCGTTCTGGGACAGTGCACAGGAATAGAATGTCAGTAAAAGAGAATGATGACACACACACACACACACACACACACACACAGATCAAAAGAAAAACTCAACCTAATAAGATCCACTTGTGTCCTCAAAAGAAACTCAAATCTCTTCGAGACAAAATTCAGCCCCAAAACATTAATTTAATAATTTATATTTAACTTGCATGAAAACTGAACAAACAAACAAACAAACAAACAAATAAATAAATAAATAAATAGGACACAACCTAAAAATTCTCATCATGAATCAAACCTCAGGACTTTCACAGTCGCCCATGTGATTCCTGTCATTACGGCGATCGCTCTTCTTTATTATTATTGTTTTATCTTTTTCTTACCTTTATTAGTAACTTCACTTTTATCCTGTCATATACTTTTTTTTTTTTACACATTTTATCCTTCTATTTTCAATTATTCTGTATATTGTATATTTACTTTGTCCTTACTTTGTACATCTATGTGCATTGTTTACACGATTAAAAAAATCTATTAGTACTTTATTCAGTTTTATTTGATTTTCTTTGTGTTTTATTTTATTTCTCCTGTGTTTACACTCCGCTTCACTAGTTCATGCCAATAAAGCACGTGCAACCTGTATATAATGTAAAAGTAGATCATAAATATCTGTTGTAATAAAACATCTCCATACCGCATATTTTATTAGCTTTAACTTAATGATCATAAACCCCGAGCTGTCTGGCTCTGAAGTTAGGCCGTGAGAGATCTCCAGGCCATCGGAGGCAGTGGCGATAATGACTTCACATTCCTGCACATCCAAATAAGCAATAACAGATTTTTCATTTAAAAGCAGCGCGAGCGAGAGCGAGAATGAAATTAAAGTCGAGTGGTGCTTCTCCATTTTTAGACCTTCTCCTGCAACACAACATTAACTCCACATGCTCATTATTAGCTTCACTTGGGACTTTGAGGAACTGTAGATAAAGCAATTTCATCTCATGAGATTACATTTTTTCGAACTCTGTACAGAATCACATCGATGTGTAAAGTCACGAGTGGAGAAGTGAATTTCCATCAGATAAAAGTGAAACACTGAGAGTTACTATTACAAATTCTTGTATTGTTTCTGCCCAATGTTTGTGAAATGCCTTTGATCAATTTTCTCTCTTTGGAGAGAAAAAAATGGATTGCTTTTCTCCCGTAGAAAGCTCTCTGATCTTCATGTTGGTTTATCCTTTTTAACAAAAAATGCAGTTCTCACAGGTGAAACTGAATGATGAAACTAAGAATAGATATTCAGAGCTATTTACTGTTTAAACACTCAGTCTAACAGGACACACCTGAGGAACAAGAAACACCTGTCCGCCACGTGTTCCAGTATTTTTGCACATCTACAAATTTGGGTGGTCTGATAAAAAGGGTGCTAAAAGATGTTGTTTAAGATGCCTACATATATATACCAGGAAATAAAATCTGAAATTCTACACTCTCTTTTGATCTGAAACCCAAACGTCTTCAGTCTACACCGAAAAAAAAACCCCCCAATTTAATTGGTCTTGCCGTTCAGATAGTTTCGGAGGGACTGTTTACCACAGCGATCTGGCATGTTTACAATGTGTGTGTGAGGATGTCATTTAATGTGGAACATCAGAGCAACGAGTAAGCATTAACTCGTCCGTCCTGAAGATTTTACCTCTGACTGTTAGAAAGTGCTGACACTGGAGACTCTTTCCATCAATAATAAATAAATGTCTCCTTACAGAAAACATGCACATTTTCTTTGATAAATAACGATGCAGTCACAGTGTTTGTGTTTTCTAGTTTCCTGAAAATGAAATTGCTGGAAGGACCGAGGGACTCTTCAGCAGGAGGTTCAACACGTCTTTATCATCCTGCAGTCAAGAGTGGTTTCTCACCTGGGAAGAACCCGGTGCTGCCTCTCCTCCATCATTCATCCAAAACCAAGCGGTAAACCAAAATCTGCCTCTATAGTACAGTACTTTATTATATTATATATATATATATATATATATATATATAGAGTATATATAGTGTAGTACTGTTTCCTCACAGTTTATAGTCTGTAATTACATGCTGAGTTTTTTTTATTATGTATTGTGTAAATTCACGAGGGTGGATGTGTGATGGTTTATAGAAATAAAGCAAAAATAAAAGTTCTTATGAAGTCAGTGGGTAATGTGAGGACACAAAAAAGAAAATCAGGCACAGGACAGACATCATCAGAGAGACAGAGAGAGAGAGAGAGAGAGAGAGAGAGAGAGAGAGAGAGAGGGAGAGTAAAAGGGAAAGGAAATATTTTCCCAATCTAGGAATCAATTTCCTCAACAATTACCCAGCACACACAAACACACACCACGAGGTGGGGGTCACTACAATCCCACTTTATCTACTCTTCTTCCTCAGAGCAGAAACTCATTTTTCTGAGTTCTCTGTCATCCGTGGTGAAGGTCATCGGTACCATTTCACTTTCTATCAGAGTGTGTGACGCTGCTGGCTCTTCAAATTAACATAATTCTGTTGAAACGGGGAGATAGCTACTCCCTCATTTACACTGTTACATGGAGACAAAGAGAAGGAGAGACGGAAAAATTGAGAGAAGGATTGACGGAGAGATGGAGAGAAGGACAGAAGGTGATACGGAGAGAAGGAGAGACAGAGAAAGGGATCTGCACACATTTACTGTCAGAGCTGATTAATAAATCAGTATAACATTAATTGTCTTGTCTTCAGTCTATTAACAGTGAATAGGGTGTGGTGTGAGGACATGCCCATAGCTGACCTGATGATGGTGGAACAGGAAATGGTACAGGAAGTGGAACAGTTGGTGGGCGGCACTTACATGCGGCTGCTTGGTGGAATCTTCCTGCCATCTCGGAACCATGTGACCTGCGGCTGAGGGAAGCTGTGGATCTGTGGTGCTTTAATCACAGCAGCATCTCCCTGAGACACACTCTCAGACCTCACAGAGTCATTAAAGGCACCCATAACTACACACACACACACACACAAAAGGAGAAAGTAGAAAGTAGTGAACAGTCTCTCATTTCCTCATGTGAACTTTCATGTTTCATGTTCTCTCTCTCTCTCTCTCTCTCTCTCTCTCTCTCACACACACACACACACAAAGTGCTACTCACAGGCCACCTGCACCTCCGTCCTGCGCTGCAGCAGAGCTCCAACACGATTCCGCACAATGCAGCGATAAAAACCAGCATGAGTCCGATCCAGAGAGGGGATCAGATACCTAACACACACACACACACACACACACACACATTCAATTAAATTTTTTATTTGTATAGCGCTTTTTACAATAGTCATTGTCTCAAAGCAGCTTTACAGAAATAGAAACCGATATAAGCAGTGAGAAACAGATAAACAGAGACAAACAGATATAAAACAGAGAGAAACATAAATGGAATTGATCCCAACTGAGCAAGCCACTGAGTGGCGACGGGGGCAAGGAAAAACTCCCTAAGATGTTTTTATGAGGAAGAAACCTTGAGAGGAACCCGACTCAGAAGGGAAACCCATCCTCATCTGGGTAACACAGATAATGTGAAAACACACACACACACACACACACACACACACAACAACACACACACACACACACACACACACACACACACACACACATGGGTCATTACCCAAAATCTTTACAGTGGTATTTATGGTTCTAATCAGACTGTGTGTTTATATCCCAGCACTGTAATAGTGTCAGACCCTCTGTGATGCCCTTTAACCCTGACCTGCTGGATTAAATATTTATCCCTGTGCAACTTAATTTAATTTATTTATACAGTGATTTTAACAATAAACGTTTCCACAAGACAGATTTACAGAAATCTGGATTTAGATTTAAACTGTTCCTAAAGAGCCAGAGGTGAAGGTGGTGAGGAACAAACCCTCGAGACATAACATACAATAGAGGCAAAAATGCTCATTGTTGTCACGAATCGTGATGTAACTGAAGTAGGACGGATACAATCGCAGTTAGAATGAGACCTTTTATTTACATAGAGGAGAGCAAACAAAAGAGAAACAAGATACATGACTGGTAGCGGACAAACCAGTAACTAAACCAACAATGGACCATGACGATGACTGTGGCTGTGACTAGAAAACATGAAGCTATCTAAACTATTCTAATCTATTCAACTCTATCTAACTCTAATTATTCACATCATGTGTAGCATGGCTCACGGTACATATACACGGCATCATTAGCCCCGCAACTGCTAACGGCTGCAGGCAATACGGAAACACATGTGACCTGACAACACATGATGTCAACAACAACAACAACAAAAGACACGTGGTTATGCACGTGTCGAAATGTCACTGCTGTCAACATAGCGCAATAGCGTTAGAGCACTCTGCTACACGGGGGGAATCATGATAATTGTTCTTTACCTGTACTTGCAGGTGTAGTTTGTCGTGGATGCATTTAAAAAAACAGGCAGATAGTTGAGGACGAAACATTTGGTGCTGTGTTTTACATTTATATTTATATTTACATTTATATTTCATTTATATTTCATTTATATTTATATTTACATTTAAAATCAGATTTATATTTACAATTACATTTACATTTATATTTATAATTACATTTATATTTACATTTTTTCATTTAGAGGACACTTTTGTCCAAACCGACTTATAAATGAGAATGTACAAGCAAAGCGATATCAAGCAGAGAACAATACAAGAAGTGCTACTATACAGGATCTGTTAATTGAGTTCCAGAAGAAGCAAAGTGCGCACAGTAATTATTATTATTATTATTTATTCTTTTTTTAATGGGTTCGTTAGGTGTTCACGGAAGAGGTGCATCTTTAGCTGGTTTTTTTGAAGATTTTGTGTATTTTGGTAATGCTGTAGATGGAGGTGTAGTTTGGTAAATATGTATTTGATTGTTGTGGGGGTTTGTTTTTAAATCACAGTGGGTTCGACAGTGAAGCAGGAGTTTGCTATGAACAGTGCAGTGAGAGGTGTAGCTGGTTGTGTAGTTTGAGGTTGACGGTGTAGTGAGTTAAAATGGTAATAGTTGCATGGAGGACAGTTGAGGTTGCAGGTAGTTAGTTGGAGAGCTGGTTTGGAAAAGTCAGTTGTATGGTAAAAGTCATGGTAAGGTTAGTACGATGGGTAGTGTAGTAGTAAGCTGGAGGTGTAGGAAGGTGGAGGGGATGGAGTTTGGTGAATGGGTATCTAGGCGAAGCTGTATAACGTTACAGCTGGAGTTATCTGAAGGAGAATGAAAAAAACCATTAGTGATGAATAAATCAGACCTGTAACGATGGATCAGTTCTCAATTTTACTGACCAATAAAAAGAGAACTGAGAAAATGGAACAGGAGAACGTGCGTATGTGCGTGTGGGCGTGTTAATAGGCTGATATTTGATGTATCTGATGCGATCGAGTGAGTTGCTTTAAAAAGTAAATGACCTCGGAATGAGATCGATAGACAGAATAGAGAGGACAGAAAGAGAGATCAGACTGAGAAGACAGAAAGAGAGAACATACTGAGAGGACAGATAGAGAGATATTCCTTTAGCCATCCTTTATTCATTTTTTGGTAGCTCAGTGTGAATGTAAATCGTCCCGACATTCAGGTTTACAAAGTGATTATGAATTAAAAAACAAAACATAACAGTTAACAAGAAAACTCTTCCCATTATCAGGTGCTACATCAGTGTAAACTAGCCTGATTGTTACCATGACAACTCAAATTCAAACACACACAACCATACACAGAACGACGGGCAGTGATGTGCTGTCTACAACTATCCACTTACATAACACAATTTACATAAAACACAATTCACATGCAGAATAATAACTAACATATATAATAAATATTTATAAATACAGGATAAAACAGTTATATTAACAATTCACTTAGATGTACTTCCCTAATCCTTCAAGAATATAGACCTAATTCCCTTTAGTAAATAATCCTTTTAGTTTCTAGCACTTGTCCCCTAATCTCTAGTCCACTAGTCTGACTATAACCCTGGTCTAGTCCACTAGTCTGACTATAACCCTGGTCTAGTCCACTAGTCTGACTATAACCCTGGTCTAGTCCACTAGTCTGACTATAACCCTGGTCTAGTCCACTAGTCCTACTATAACCCTGGTCTAGTCCACTAGTCTGACTATAACCCTGGTCTAGTCCACTAGTCTGACTATAACCCTGGTCTAGTCCACTAGTCTGACTATAACCCTGGTCTAGTCCACTAGTCCTACTATAACCCTGGTCTAGTCCACTAATCTGACTATAACCCTGGTCTAGTCCACTAGTCTGACTATAACCCTGGTCTAGTCCACTAGTCTGACTATAACCCTGGTCTAGTCCACTAGTCCTACTATAACCCTGGTCTAGTCCACTAGTCTGACTATAACCCTGGTCTAGTCCACTAGTCTGACTATAACCCTGGTCTAGTCCACTAGTCCTACTATAACCCTGGTCTAGTCCACTAGTCTGACTATAACCCTGGTCTAGTCCACTAGTCTGACTATAACCCTGGTCTAGTCCACTAGTCCACTATAACCCTGGTCTAGTCCACTAGTCTGACTATAACCCGGGCCTAGTCCACTAGTCTGACTATAACCCTGGTCTAGTCCACTAGTCTGACTATAACCCTGGTCTAGTCCACTAGTCCTACTATAACCCTGGCCAGTCCACTAATTTGACTATAACCCCGGTCAGTCCACTAGTCTGACTATAACCCTGGTCTAGTCCACTAGTCCTAGTATAACCCTGGTCTAGTCCACTAGTCCTTACTATAACCTGGTCTAGTCCACTAGTTTGACTATAACCCTGGTCTAGTCCACTAGTCCTACTATAACCCTGGGTCTAGTCCACTAGTCTGACTATAACCCTGGTCTAGTCCACTAGTCCTAGTATAACCCTGGTCTAGTCCACTAGTCCTACTATAACCCTGGTCTAGTCCACTAGTCTGACTATAACCCTGGTCTAGTCCGCCAGTCTGACTATAACCCTGGTCTAGTCCACTAGTCTGACTATAACCCTGGTTTAGTCCACTAGTTCTACTATAACCCTGGTCTAGTCCACTAGTCCTACTATAACCCTGGTCTAGCCCACGGTCCTAGTATAACCCTGGTCTAGTCCACTAATCAGACTATAACCCTGGTCTAGTCCACTAGTCTGACTATAACCCTGGTCTAGTCCACTAGTCTGACTATAACCCTGGTCTAGTCCACTAGTCTGACTATAACCCTGGTCTAGTCCACTAGTCTGACTATAACCCTGGTCTAGTCCACTGTCCGACTATAACCCTGGTCTAGTCCACTGTCCTACTATAACCTTGGTCTAGTCCACTGTCCTACTATAACCCTGGTCTAGTCCACTAGTCTGACTTAACCCTGGTCTAGTCCACTAGTCCTACTATAACCCTGGTCTAGTCCACTAGTCTGACTATAACCCTGGTCTAGCCCATTAGTCCTACTATAACCCTGGTCTAGTCCACTAATCTGACTATAACCCTGGTCTAGTCCACTAGTCTGACTATAACCCTGGTCTAGTCCACTAGTCTGACTATAACCCTGGTCTAGTCCACTAGTCCTACTATAACCCTGGTCTAGTCCACTAGTCTGACTATAACCCTGGTCTAGTCCACTAGTCTGACTATAACCCTGGTCTAGTCCACTAGTCCTACTATAACCCTGGTCTAGTCCACTAGTCCTACTATAACCCTGGTCTAGTCCACTAGTCTGACTATAACCCTGGTCTAGTCCACTAGTCTGACTATAACCCTGGTCTAGTCCACTAGTCTGACTATAACCCTGGTCTAGTCCACTAGTCTGACTATAACCCTGGTCTAGTCCACTAGTCTGACTATAACCCTGGTCTAGTCCACTAGTCTGACTATAACCCTGGTCTAGTCCACTAGTCCTACTATAACCCTGGTCTAGTCCACTAGTCCTAGTATAACCCTGGTCTAGTCCACTAGTCCTACTATAACCCTGGTCTAGTCCACTAGTCTGACTATAACCCTGGTCTAGTCCACTAGTCCTAGTATAACCCTGGTCTAGTCCACTAGTCCTACTATAACCCTGGTCTAGTCCACTAGTCTGACTATAACCCTGGTCTAGTCCACTAGTCTGACTATAACCCTGGTCTAGTCCACTAGTCTGACTATAACCCTGGTCTAGTCCACTAGTCTGACTATAACCCTGGTCTAGTCCACTAGTTCTACTATAACCCTGGTCTAGTCCACTAGTCCTACTATAACCCTGGTCTAGTCCACTAGTCCTAGTATAACCCTGGTCTAGTCCACTAATCAGACTATAACCCTGGTCTAGTCCACTAGTCTGACTATAACCCTGGTCTAGTCCACTAGTCTGACTATAACCCTGGTCTAGTCCACTAGTCTGACTATAACCCTGGTCTAGTCCACTAGTCTGACTATAACCCTGGTCTAGTCCACTAGTCCTACTATAACCCTGGTCTAGTCCACTAGTCCTACTATAACCCTGGTCTAGTCCACTAGTCTGACTATAACCCTGGTCTAGTCCACTAGTCCTACTATAACCCTGGTCTAGTCCACTAGTCTGACTATAACCCTGGTCTAGTCCACTAGTCTGACTATAACCCTGGTCTAGTCCACTAGTCCTACTATAACCCTGGTCTAGTCCACTGTCCTCTATAACCCTGGTCTAGTCCACTGTCTGACTATAACCCTGGTCTAGTCCACTAGTCTGACTATAACCCTGGTCTAGTCCACTAGTCCTACTATCACCTTGGTCTAGTCCACTAGTCCTAGTATAACCCTGGTCTAGTCCACTAGTCCTACTATAACCCTGGTCTAGTCCACTAGTCCTACTATAACCCTGGTCTAGTCCACTAGTCCTACTATAACCCTGGTCTAGTCCACTAGTCCTACTATAACCCTGGTCTAGTCCACTAGTCTGACTATAACCCTGGTCTAGTCCACTAGTCCTACTATAACCCTGGTCTAGTCCACTAGTCCTACTATAACCCTGGTCTAGTTCAGAAGTGCTTCAGTTTTAATGTATAGTCCCTTATACTTAACTATAGTTCACACTTCTCCCAATTCATAGGTTTAGTTTCCGAGTCTTTCTTAGTACTTTACTGAAGTAACCCAGAGTCTCTGCTGGTCTAGAGATGGTTAGAATCAGAAAATTATATTTGTATAATTTATTATATATTTCTTTAACGCTATACAGTGGCTTGCGAAAGTATTCGGCCCCCTTGAACTTTTCAACCCTTTGCCACATTTCAGGCTTCAAACATAAAGATATAAAATTTTTATTTTATGTGAAGAATCACCAACAAGTGTGACACAATTGTGAAGTGGAACGAAATCTATTGGATATTTTAAACTTTTTTAGCAAATAAAAAACTGAAAAGTGGTGCGTGCAAAATTATTCAGCTCCTTTACTTTCAGTGCAGCAAACTCACTCCAGAAGTTCAGCGAGGATCTCTGAATGATCCAATGTTGTCCTAAATGACTGATGGTGATAAATAGAATCCACCTGTGTGTAATCAAGTCTCTGTATAAATGCACCTGCTCTGTGATAGTCTCAGGGTTCTATTGAAAGCGTAGAGAGCATCATGAAGACCAAGGAACACACCAGGCAGGTCCGTAATACTGTTGTGGAGAAGTTTAAAGCCGGATTTGGATACAAAAAGATTTCCCAAGCTTTAAACATCCCAAGGAGCACTGTGCAAGTGATCATTTTGAAATGGAAGGAGTATCAGACCACTGCAAATCTACCAAGACCTGGCCGTCCCTCTAAACTTTCAGCTCAGACAAGGAGAAGACTGATCAGAGATGCAGCCAAGAGGCCCATGATCACTCTGAATGAACTGCAGAGAACTACAGCTGAGGTGGGAGAGTCTGTCCATAGGACAACAATCAGTCGTACACTGCACAAATCTGGCCTTAATGGAAGAAAGCCATTTCTCAAAGATATCCATAAAAAGTCTCGTCTAAAGTTTGCCACAAGCCACCTGGGAGACACACCAAACATGTGGAAGAAGGTGCTCTGGTCAGATGAAACCAAAATCAAACTTTTTGCCCACAATGCAAAACGATATGTTTGGCGTACAAGCAACACAGCTCATCACCCTCAACACACCATCCCCACTGTCAAACATGGTGGTGGCGGCATCATGGTTTGGGCCTGCTTTTCTTCAGCAGGGACAGGGAAGATGGTTAAAATTGAGGGGAAGATGGATGCAGCCAAATACAGGACCATTCTGGATGAAAACCTGTTGGAGTCTGCAAAAGACCTGAAACTGGGACGGAGATTTATCTTCCAACAAGACAATGATCCCAAACATACAGCAAAATCTAAAAAAAGGAATGGTTCACAAATAAACGTATCCAGGTGTTAGAATGGCCAAGTCAAAGTCCAGACCTGAATCCAATCGAGAATCTGTGGAAAGAGCTGAAAACTGCTGTTCACAAACGCTCTCCATCCAACCTCACTGAGCTCGAGCTGTTTTGCAAGGAAGAATGGGCAAGAATTTCAGTCTCTCGATGTGCAAAACTGATAGAGACATACCCCAAGCGACTTGAAGCTGTAATCGCAGCAAAAGGTGGCTCTACAAAGTATTAACGCAAGGGGGCTGAATAATTTTGCACGCCCCACTTTTCATTTTTTTATTAGTTAAAAAAGTTTCAAGAATCCAATAGATTTCGTTCCACTTCACAATTGTGTCCCACTTGTTGGTGATTCATCACAAAAAATTAAAATTTTATATCTTTATGTTTGAAGCCTGAAATGTGGCAAAAGGTTGAAAAGTTCAAGGGGGCCGAATACTTTCACAAGGCACTGTATGTATTTTATAAAGTAGGTTCCCAGCAGTCTATTAATAAAGTATTAATGTAATTTCATTGCTACTCTCTAACTCAATCCCTCAATTGTGCAGTGCGACCTGCCTAGTGCAGCTCATATACATGAATAATAATAATAATAATAATAATAATAAGTTTAATTTATATAGTGCCTTTCCAGTGCTCAAGTACAAGCAAAGAGCAAACAAAAATAGAAAAGAAACACACAGTAAAGTCACTGAGAAAAAGAATTATAACAGATTAGGACGTTTTTAATTGGGATTTGAACTCAGGACGGATGTGACGCTGTGAAGAGTCAGAGGGAGAGAATTCCAGATTTTAGGTGCTATGACAATGAAAGAACCGCAGTAGAGAGATGAGATCTAGAACCAGAAAGAGTGGGTCGGTTGTAGGGGAGAAACAGTGCACTAAGAGAGAAAGGTGATTTAAATGTGAGACGATTATTACAACTTTTATCCAATCAGATTTTCCAGCTGTGGGTCTCCGGGTGAAAAATCTACCCTGAGGCCTTCAGAATTTGGAGTGAATCCCCTCTGCTGCTGAAGCAACTGGAGACAATGATGTTGATTGTCATATTCTTTAACCAATCAGATTTTGACTTTGTCATGTTGGACGTATTCTTTGACGCATCAGAGCCTTCTAGCTCATAGATATATAACTATAGACGCTGCATTGGCCGCTGGATCAAATGTCAACATGGCCGCCATATTGTAACGGATCGGGAGGTGGAAGCAGGTGCAGAACAAAGTCTTTATTAAACACACAACTCTAAACCAAAGTAAACGCGGTCTTCACCGGAAATCGAGCAACGGGAAACCTGGCATAAAACGAGATCATCAGTCAAGGCATGGAAACAAACAGCATCAACAATACTATCAATAGTACTGAGCGAAGTGCTCAGTAACCGAGGGGTTTAAATGGAAAACATAATCACAACAAAACCATGGACACCTGGGGTTAAAAAATTAAATACACTTATACTAAATACTCAAGCAGGAAGCGACCGGACCAAAACAAAAAGTCACGTGACTCGTCAGGAGCCGTGCCACAGTGCCATCTGCTGGCCGCGGTGTAACACATTGTTTCAGGCAACAGTAGCTTATATTAAAGTTTATATTCTGAACTAAATCTCCCATAATCGAGATTTTCATCTATATTGCCGTTTTTCTCCAAACCGACTTTTATGAGAAGCTCCTGGTTTGGGCTGAGAGACGGATATATTGTGAATCTTGCAGGAGTTAGTTGGCTAGATAAAGTGATCTTTTCTCCCTGAAGGTTTTTCCCAAAGAGAAACAGGTGAGGAGGCAGTGGGAAGTAGCTGTGAGGAAGGAAGGAAGGAAGGAAGGGTTCTCCTCAGGTCAGTCCTCCGTGCTGTGCAGTAAACACTTCAAGCTGGAGGACTTTGACAGGACAGGTCAGACTGTCAGGATTAGAGATGGAGATCAACCACCTGTCTTCAGTTTCCACACTCATCTCCAAACAGTATCCATAGGCTATAATCATTTAATAGCTTATCGTTTATTATTATTATTATTATTATTATTATTATTATTATTATTATTATGGTGTAAATATTAATTAAAGGATTATCATATAATTTTCTTTGTAATAGTTTGTTTTGGAGTAAATCTGTATCCTTTTATTGCTAATAAAATATAGAAAGCAGATTGCCAGTTTCTCACTATATGATTTGTATTTTGTTGCATTTTCTCAATGATAGTCAATAATTAATACTTAAAGATGCACTATTTCAATTTCTTTTTACTAATTTATTTGTTTCAGTATTTCCAAGTGAATGAGATGTGTTCTGACCTGGAGCAGAAGAAAAGATAAAAGATGGGGTTGAAGACAGAAAAAAGTCATTTCCACAATGAATTTTTTTTTTCATGTATATTAAATTATATTACATTAGAGATGTCTCAGCATTTATTAACCCAGAAAATAATCTGAATCTGTGCTTCACAAGCGTCAGCTTTCACAATACTTTATGACAGTGAATAATTTTAAAGAGTTTAGAAGGGGGGACAGAACTTTTTTGTATACCACGTAGATCATAGACCATTGAAATCGCATGAGAAATGTAAACGTTGCTTTTTATCCTAAAAAATGCAGCTCCTATAGAATATAAATACATGTTTGTGTGTATAATTAAGATTTTCTGCAGACTGTTTGTTGTGTATGGTGTGTGTGAGGTGTGTGAGCTGTGTATGGTGTGTATGCTGTGTGTGTGAGGTGTATGGTATGTATGGTAAGTATGGTGTGTATGGCATGTGTGTGAGGTGTGTGAGCTGTGTGAGGTGTGTGAGGTGTGTGAGCTGTATATGGTGTGTATGGTATGTGTGTGAGGTGTATGGTATGTATGGTATGTATGGTGTGTATGGCATGTGTGTGAGGTGTGTGAGCTGTGTGAGGTGTGTATGGTGTGTATGGTGTATGAGGTATTTATAGTGTGCTTGATGTGTATGGTATGCATGGTGTGTATGGTGTGTGTGTAAGGTGTGTATGGTGTGTGTGTGAGGTGTGTGAGGTATGTTTGGTGTGTATGGTGTGTGTGTGAATGGTGTGTATGGAGTGTGTGTGAGGTATGTTTGTTGTGTATGGTGTTAGAGGTGTGTGCGGTGTATATGGTGTGTATGAAGTGTGTGTGGTGTGTATGGAGTGTGTGTGGTATATATGATATGTGTGGTATGTGTATATGCTGTATGAGCTGTGTGAGGTGTGTGTGGTGTTTATGGTGTGTGTGGTGTGTATGAAGTGTGTGTGCTGTGTATGATATGTGTGTGAGGTGTATGTGGTGAATGAGCTGTGTGTGGTGTGTGGTGTGTGTGTGTGTGAGGTGTATATGGTGTGTGTGGTGTGTATGGAGTGTGTGTGAGGTGTATATGGTGTGTGTGGTGTGTATGAAGTGTGTGTGGTGTGTATGGTATGTGTGGTATGTGTATATGGTGTATGAGCTGTGTGAGGTGTGTGTGGTGTGTATGAAGTGTGTGTGGTGTGTATGGAGTGTGTGTGGTGTGTATGATATGTGTGTGAGGTGTATGTGTTGTATGAGCTGTGTGAGGTGTGTGTGGTGTGTATGGAGTGTGTGAGGTGTGTGTTGTGTGTGGTGTGTATGGTGTGTGTGTATGAGGTGTATATGATGTGTGTGGTGTTTATGGAGTGTGTGTGAGGTGTATATGGTGTGTGTGGTGTGTATGGAGTGTGTGTGAGGTGTATATGGTGTGTGAGGTGTATATGGTGTGTGTGTGTTGTGTATGGAGTGTGTGTGTGTGTGATGTGTATATGGTGGGTGTGGTGTGTATGTGTGTGTGAGGTGTATATGGTGTGTGTGTGGTGTGTATGGAGTGTGTGTGTGTGTGTATGTGTATGGTGGGTGTGGTGTGTATGTGTGTGTGAGGTGTATATGGTGTGTGTGTGTGGTGTGTATGGAGTGTGTGAGGTGTTGTGTATGGTGTGTGTGTGTGAGGTGTATATGGTGGGTGTGTGGTGTGTATGGAGTGTGTGTGAGGTGTATATGGTGGGTGTGGTGTGTATATGTGTGTGAGGTGTATATGGTGTGTGTGTGTGGTGTGTATGGAGTGTGTGAGGTGTATATGTTGTGTGTGTGAGATGTGTATGTGTGTGTGAGGTGTATATGGTGTGTGTGGTGTGTGTATGGTGTGTGTGTGTGGTGAATATGGTGTGTGTGTGAGATGTGTATGTGTGTGTGAGGTGTATATGGTGTGTGTGGTGTGTATATGTGTGTGAGGTGTACATGGTGTGTGTGGTGTGTATATGTGTGTGAGGTGTATATGGAGTGTGTGTGAGGTGTATATGGTGTGTGTGTGAGTTGTGTATGTGTGTGTGAGGTGTATATGGTGTGTGTGGAGTGTATGGAGTGTGTATGTGTGTGTGTGTGTGTGTGTGTGTGTGTGTGTGTGTGTGTGTGTGTGAGAGGTGTGTGTGTTTAGACCCAGCAGCTTGGCTGGAATCAGAAGGGAATCCTTTTGAGTCCTGATTTTGTTATTGTGTTATTGTGTTATTGAGTTATTGTGTGATTGTGTTATTGTATGATTGTGTTATTGTGTGATTGTGTTATTGTATTATTGTATGATTGTGTGATTGTGTTATTGTATGAGTGTGTTATTGTTTGATGGTGTGATTGAGTTATTGTGTGATTGTGTTATTGAGTTATTGAGTTATTGTGTGATTGTGTTATTGTATGAGTGTGTTATTGTGTGATTGAGTTGTGTGATTTTGTTATTGTGTGATTGTGTTATTGTATGAGTGTGTTATTGTGTGATTGTGTTATTGTATGAGTGTGTTATTGTGTGATTGTGTGATTGTGTTATTGTATGAGTGTGTTATTGTGTGATGGATTGTGTGATTGTGTTATTGTATGAGTGTGTTATTTTGTTATTGTATGATTGTGTTATTGTTTGATTGTGTGATTGAGTTATTGTGTGACTGTGTTATTGTGTGATTGTGTTATTGAGTTATTGTGCGATTGTGTTATTGTGTGATTGTGTTATTGTGTGATTATGTTATTGATTGTGTGATTGATTGTGTGATTGTGTGATTATGTTATTGATTGTGTGATTGATTGTGTGATTGTGTTATTGCGTGATTGAGTTATTGTGTGATTGTGTTATTGTCTGATTGAGTTATTGTGTGATTGTGTGATTGTATGAGTGTGTTACTGTGTGATTGATTGTGTGATTGTGTTATTGTGTGATTGTGTTATTGTGTGATTGAGTTATTGTGTGATTGTGTTATTGTATGATTGTGTTATTGTGTTATTGTGTTATTGAGTTATTGTGTGATTGTGTTATTGTGCGATTGTGTTATTGTGTGATTGTGTTATTGAGTGATTGAGTTATTGTGTGATTGTGTAATTGTGTGATTGTGTGATTGTATTATTGTGTGATTGAGTTATTGTGTGATTGTGTTATTGTGTTATTGTGTTACTGTGTGATTGTGTGATTGTGTTATTGTGTTATTGTATGATTGTGTTATTGTGTTATTGTGTTATTGAGTTATTGTGTGATTGTGTAATTGTGCGATTGTGTTATTTTGTGATTGTGTGATTGTATTATTGTGTGATTGAGTTATTGTGTGATTGTGTTATTGTGTTATTGTGTTACTGTGTGATTGTGTGATTGTGTTATTGTGTGACTGTGTTATTGTGTTACTGTGTGATTGTGTGATTGTGTTATTGTGTGACTGTGTGATTGTGTTACTGTGTGATTGTGTGATTGTGTGGTTGTGTTATTGAGTTATTGTGTGATTGTGTAATTGTACGATTGTGTTATTGTGTGATTGTGTGATTGTGTTATTGTGTGATTGAGTTATTGTGTGATTGTGTTATTGTGTTATTGTGTTACTGTGTGATTGTGTGATTGTGTTATTGTGTGACTGTGTGCTTGTGTTACTGTGTGATTGTGTGATTGTGTTATTGAGTTATTGTGTGATTGTGTAATTGTTCGATTGAGTTATTGTGTGATTGTGTTATTGTGTGATTGAGTTACTGTGTGATTGTGTGATTGTGTTATTGTGTGATTGTGTTATTGTGTGATTGAGTTATTGTGTGATTGTGTTATTGTGTTATTGTGTTACTGTGTGATTGTGTGATTGTGTTATTGTGTGATTGTGTTATTGTGTGATTGTGTTATTGTGTGATTGAGTTATTGTGTGATTGTGTTATTGTGTTACTGTGTGATTGTGTGATTGTGTTATTGTGTTATTGTGTTACTTTGTGATTGTGTGATTGTGTTATTGTGTGATTGTGTGATTGTGTTATTGTGTGATTGTGTGAATGTGTTACTGTGTGATTGTGTGATTGTGTTATTGTGTGATTGTGTGAATGTGTTATTGTGTTATTGTGTGATTGTGTGATTGTGTTATTGTGTGATTGTGTGATGTGTATTGTGTTACTGTGTTATTGTGTGATTGTGTGATTGTGTGACTGTGAATGTGACTGTGTTACTGTGTTATTGTGTATTGTGTATGTGTGTGATTGTGTTATTGTGTTATTGTGTGTTGTGTTATTGTGATTGTGTGATTGTGTTATTGTGTGATTGTATTGTGGATTATTGTGTTATGTGTACGTGTTATTGTGTGATTGTGTTATTGTGTTATTGTGTGATTGTGTTACTGTGTTATTGTGTGATTGTGTTACTGTGTGATTGTGTGATTGTGTTATTGTGTGACTGTGTGATTGTGTTATTGTGTTACTGTGTGATTGTGTGACTGTGTGACTGTGTTATTGTGTGACTGTGTGATTGTGTTATTGTGTTATTGTGTGATTGTGTTATTGTGTGATTGTGTTACTGTGTGATTGTGTGATTGTGTTATTGTGTGATTGTGTTATTGTGTTACTGTGTGATTGTGTGATTGTGTTATTGTGTGACTGTGTGATTGTGTTATTGTGTTACTGTGTTATTGTGTGATTGTGTGAATGTGTTACTGTGTTATTGTGTGATTGTGTGATTGAGTTATTGTGTGATTGTGTTATTGTGTTATTGTGTGATTGTGTAATTGTTCGATTGAGTTATTGTGTGATTGTGTTATTGTGTGATTGAGTTATTGTGTGATTGTGTTATTGTGTTACTGTGTGATTGTGTGATTGTGTTATTGTGTGATTGTGTTATTGTGTGATTGAGTTATTGTGTTACTGTGTGATTGTGTGATTGTGTTACTGTGTTATTGTGTGATTGTGTTACTGTGTGATTGTGTTATTGTGTGATTGTGTTATTGTGTGATTGTGTTATTGTGTGATTGTGTTATTGTGTTGTTGTGTGATTGTGTTATTGTGTTACTGTGTGATTGTGTGATTGTGTTATTGTGTGACTTTGTGATTGTGTTATTGTGTGATTGTGTTACTGTGTTATTGTGTGATTGTGTTACTGTGTGATTGTGTGATTGTGTTATTGTGTTATTGTGTGACTGTGTGATTGTGTTATTGTGTTATTGTGTGATTGTGTTATTGTGTGATTGTGTTACTGTGTGATTGTGTGATTGTGTTACTGTGTTATTGTGTGATTGTGTTACTGTGTGATTGTGTGATTGTGTGATTGTGTTATTGTGTGACTGTGTGATTGTGTTATTGTGTTGTTGTGTGATTGTGTTATTGTGTGATTGTGTTATTGTGTGACTGTGTGATTGTGTTATTGTGTTATTGTGTGATTGTGTTATTGTGTGATTGTGTTACTGTGTGATTGTGTTATTGTGTTATTGTGTGACTGTGTGATTGTGTTATTGTGTTGTTGTGTGATTGTGTTATTGTGTGATTGTGTTACTGTGTGATTGTGTGATTGTGTTATTTGTGTGTGAAAGCGTTCCGCGTGCTCGTGAGTACTCCTGACTGTTCTGAGTTTGTTCTGTTTTATTTGGTAACTGATTGGATGTGATGTGTATGTGTGATGCCGCATTCTGTCGTATCGTGTATTAGTGGTACATCCGTGATGGTTTGATGGCATCCTCCCACAATTCCAATCAAACTAGCGGTTATTGAATAGCGTACAGGACTAGTGTCACGGTGTCGTGATGAGGTTAACTAAAGGTGGTGTAATTAGCACTGAAGGCCGAGTTGTAAATTACACAAACCGCCACTCAAGTAACCTATTAAGATAAGATAATACTTTATTAATCCCCAGATGGAGAAATTAGCAAGACAGGTGAAGAAAAAAAGAGCTAGCAAGGAGAACAATACAGGGATATATAAAGAGTATATTACTTCTGGTTCTGAGTGCTAGTTCCTTCTCTTAGTACTTATCTGACAACCAGGCTGAACCAACACGTAAAACAAACAGGAACAAGAATAGAACAAAAGAAGAGAAAGTTCTGATGATTGTTCTAAAAACGTGAGTTTATGTGATTAATATTAATGTGCCATAATGATGTATCAGGGTTTATTAGCGCTGAGGTTAGCAGGTCACGCTAACATGCTAAATTGGTTCTAGCATGAAGTCTATTAACATTAATGGAGTAATTAAGGGTAATTAGGAGCATCTGCTGAGATGTAGACATGCTGTTTGGGAGAGGAACATGTAAAACCAGAGAGAGAGAATAAATCTCTGTTTTCTCTTACTTTTTTTATCCCTTTCTGCCTTATCTACAGTGTTCTGTCTGTCTCTCTCACTTTCTAATGGATATTGCTAACCTTTAAGAGGGGTGTGTGTGTGTGTGTGTGTGAGAGAGAAAGAGAGAGAGAGAGAGAGAGAGAGAGAGAGAGAGAGAGAGAGAGAGAAACAGTGATTGATTACTGATCCAGGAACAGAGGGCTATGTCAAACCGTTTCTAATTAACCCTCCACTCTGAGATGGAGAGGCTCATAAAGAAAGAGAGAAGGGAGCGAGAGAGAGAGAGAGAGAGAGAGAGACAGACAGACAGACAGACAGACAGATGATTGTTGAACTCCATGACTCAGACAGGTAACAGGTGGAGACGTGGCTGATGGTGTTTCCATGGCAACGTGAGTCTGGTTAAACGAGGTTACTGTGATTTCTCTCTTACTGAATAATAAAACCAAATGCAATTTCAGTTTAACTCTTCAGACGAGTGACAGAAATGACACACAGAGAGACTGACACACTGAGTCGGAGACACTGAGAGACTGAAAGACTGAGACATTGAAAAATTGAGACACTGAGAGACTGAGACACTGAGGCACAGAGACATTGAGACACCAATACACAGAGACTGAGAAACAGAGACTGAGACACTGAGAGACTGAGACACAGAGAATGAGACACTGAGAGACTTAGACACAGAGAGTGAGTCAATGAGAGACTGAGACACAGAGAATAAGACACTGAGAGACAGACACAGAGACTGAGTCAATGAGAGACTGAGACACAGAGAATGAGACACTGAGACTGAGAGATTGAGACACCAAGATGCTGAGACACTGAGACAGAGACACTGAGAGACACTGAGACAGAGACACTGAGAGACTGAGACACTGAGCGACTGAGACACTGAAACGCTGAGACACAGAGACAATCAGTGACTGAGACACAGAGACGGAGACCCTGAGAGACAGAGACTGTGACAGAGACACTAAGAGGCCGAGAGACTTAGACACTGAGACTGAGACACTGAGAGACTGAGACAGAGACACTGAGAGACCGAGAGATTGAGACACTGAGACTGAGACACTGAGAGACTGAGACAGAGATGGATACACTGATACACAAAGACTGAGACACCAAGACACAGACAATGAGAGAGTGAGACACTGAGGGACTGACACTGAGCGACTGAGACACAGAGACACAGAGACCCTGAGAGACTGAGACCCTGAGAGACAGAGATTGAGAGACTGAGACACTGAGAGACTAAGACACTGAGAAGCTGAGACACAGAGAGTGAGACCCTGAGAGACTGAAACACTGAGAGACAGAGACTGAGACACAGATACTGAGAGACTGAGACACAGAGAATAAGACACTGAGAGACAGACACAGAGACTGACTCAATGAGAGACTGAGACACAGAGAATGAGACACTGAGAGACTTAGACACAAAGATTGAGTCAATGAGAGACTGAGACACAGAGAATGAGACACTGAGACTGATAGAATGAGAGACTGAGACACTTAGAGACTGAGAGATTGAGACACCAAGACGTTGAGACACTGAGACAGAGACACTGAGAGACCGAGAGATTGAGACACTGAGAGACTGAGACACTGAGCGACTGAGACACTGAAACGCTGAGACACAGAGACAATCAGTGACTGAGACACAGAGACGGAGACCCTGAGAGGCAGAGACTGAGACAGAGACACTAAGAGGCCGAGAGACTTAGACACTGAGACTGAGACACTGAAAGACTGAGACAGAGACTGAGACAGAGACACTGAGAGACCGAGAGATTGAGACACTGAGACTGAGACACTGAGAGACTGAGACAGAGATGGATACACTGATACACAAAGACTGAGACACCAAGACACAGACAATGAGAGAGTGAGACACTGAGGGACTGACACTGAGCGACTGAGACACAGAGACCCTGAGAGACTGAGACCCTGAGAGACAGAGATTGAGAGACTGAGACACTGAGAGACTAAGACACTGAGAAGCTGAGACACAGAGACACTCAGCGACTGAGACCTCAGAGACTGAGACACAGAGAGTGAGACCCTGAGAGACTGAAACACTGAGAGACAGAGACTGAGACACAGATACTGAGAGACTGAGACACAGAGCCTGAGATAATGAGACACTGAGAGACTGAGACACAGAGACAATGAGACACTGAGAGACAAATAAACTGGGAGACTGAGACACAGAGAAACTGAGAGAATGAGACACCAAGACATTGAGACTGAGCGACTGAGACACAGAGACACTGAGAGACTGAAAGACTGAGACACGGGTAGACTGAAACACTGGTAGACTGAAAGACTGAAACACTGAGACACACAGAGACTGAGACATGTAGACTGAGACATTGAGATACTGAGACACTGAATGACTGAGACATTGAGAGAATGAAAGACTGAGACACTGAGACTGAGATACAGAGACTGAGTCACTGAGAGACTGAGACACAGAGACTGAGACACAGAGTCACTGAGAGATTGAAAGACTAAGACACAGAGACACAGAGACTGAGACACTGAGAGACTGAAAAAATGAGAGACTGAGACAATGAGAGGCTGAGACACAGAAACTGAGACACAGAGACTGAGCCACTGAGACACAGAGACTGAGACACTGAGTGACTGAAACACTGAAAGACTGAACGCCTGAGACACTGAAAGACTGAGACACTGAGAGACTGAGACAATGAGAGGCTGAGACACTGAAAGGCTGAGACACAGAGACTGAGACAATGAGAGACTGAGTAACTGAGACACTGAGACACAGACACTGAGACACCAAGACACAGAGACTGGGACACTGAGAGACTGAGTCAATGAGAGGTTGAGACACAGAGACTGAGCCACTGAGACAATGAGAGACTGAGCCACTGAGACAACGAGAGACTGAGACACAGAGACAGAGACACTGAGTGACTGAGACACTGAGAGACTGAGACACTGAAAGGCTGAGACACAGAGATTGAGACACTGAGAGACTGAGACACAGAGACTGTGACAATGAGATACTGAGAGATTGAGACACAGATATTGAGACACTGAGACACAGAGACTGAGACACTGAGACACAGAGACTGAGACACAGAGACTGAGACATGGAGAGATTGAGAAACTGGGAGACTGAGGTACTGAGACACAGAGACTGAGACACAGAGACTGAGACAGTGAGACATGGAGAGATTGAGACACTGGGAGACTGAGATCCTGAGACACAGAGACTGAGACAGTGAGACATGGAGAGATTGAGACACTGGGAGACTGAGATCCTGAGACACAGAGACTGAGACACTGAGACATGGAGAGATTGAGACACTGGGAGACTGAGATCCTGATACACAGAGACTGAGACACTGAGAAACTGACACATGGAGAGATTGAGACACTGAAAGACTGACACTGAGAGACAGAGACTGAGACACAGAGACTGAGACATGGTGAGATTGAGACACTGAAAGACTGAGACACTGAGAGACAGAGACTGAGACACAGAGACTGAGACACTGAGAGACTGAGATACTAAGGTGTTTTTCTATGTTCTTTAGCTAGCGTATTCATGACCACAGGCCACGTGGTCCAGGTCAGAACCTGCTCACCTTCAGCGTTCTAGAGTGTTTCCAGAACTTCACCTCAGTGTTCCAGATTCAGTATCTTAAGGCCTATAGTGACTAAACAGTGGCTAAATTAGCTGATGGTTACTGCAGTGAATAAAGCTTACAGTTCAGTTCAGTGTTGTGTGTACAGCGTGTGTAACAGTGGACAGTGTTGTGTGTGTAGTGTGTGTAACAGTGGACAGTGTTGTGTGTGTAGTGTGTGTAACAGTGGACAGTGTTGTGTGTGTAGTGTGTGTAACAGTGGACAGTGTTGTGTGTACAGCGTGTGTAACAGTGGACAGTGTTGTGTGTGTAGTGTGTGTAACAGCGGAAAGTGTTGTGTGTGTAGTGTGTGTAACAGTGGACAGTGTTGTGTGTGTAGTGTGTGTAACAGTGGACAGTGTTGTGTGTGTGTGTAGTATGTGTAACGGTGGACAGTGTTGTGTGTGTGTGTGTAGTGTGTGTAACAGTGGACAGTGTTGTGTGTGTGTGTGTGTGTGTGGTAACAGCAGACAGTGTTGTGTGTGTGTTTAGTGTGTGTAACAGTGGACAGTGTTGTGTGCGTGTGTAGTGTGTGTAACAGCGGACAGTGTTGTGTGTGTGTGTGTAGTGTGTGTAACGGTGGACAGTGTTGTGTGTGTGTGTAGCGTGTGTAACAGTGGAGAGTGTTGTGTGTGTAGTGTGTGTAACAGTGGACAGTGTTGTGTGTGTGTGTGTGGTGTGTGAAACAGTGTTGTGTGTGTGTGTGTGTGTAACAGTGGACAGTGTTGTGTGTGTGTGTGTGTGTAACAGTGGACAGTGTGTTGTGTGTGTGTGTAGTGTGTGTAACAGTGGACAGTGTTGTGTGTGTAACAGTGGACAGTGTTGTGTGTGTAGTGTGTGTAACAGCGGACAGTGTTGTGTGTGTGTAGTATGTGTAATGGTGGACAGTGTTGTGTGTGTGTGTGTAGCGTGTGTAACAGTGGACAGTGTTGTGTGTGTGTGTAACAGTGGACAGTGTTGTGTGTGTAGTGTGTGTAAGGGTGGACAGTGTTGTGTGTTTGTGTAGTGTGTGTAACAGCGGACAGTGTTGTGTGTGTGTGTGTAGTGTGTGTAACAGTGGACAGTGTTGTGTGTGTGTGTAGTGTGTGTAACAGTGGACAGTGTTGTGTGTGTGTGTAGTGTGTGTAACAGTGGACAGTGTTGTGTGTGTGTAGTGTGTGTAACGGTGGACAGTGTTGTGTGTGTGTGTAAAGTGTGTAACAGTGGACAGTGTTGTGTGTGTGTGTGTGTGTGTGTGTGTGTGTAACGGTGGACAGTGTTGTGTGTGTGTGTAGTGTGTGTAACAGTGGACAGTGTTGTGTGTGTGTGTGTAGTGTGTAACAGTGGACAGTGTTGTGTGTGTGTGGGTGTAACAGTGGACAGTGTCGTGTGTGTGTGTAGTGTGTGTAACAGTGGACAGTGTTGTGTGTGTGTGTGTGGTGTGTGAAACAGTGTTGTGTGTGTGTGTGTGTGTAACAGTGGACAGTGTTGTGTGTGTAGTGTGTGTAACAGTGGACAGTGTTGTGTGTGTGTGTAGTGTGTGTAACAGTGGACAGTGTTGTGTGTGTGTGTAGTGTGTGTAACGTGGACAGTGTTGTGTGTGTGTGGGTGTGTGTGTGTAACAGTGGACAGTGTTGTGTGTGTGTGTGTGTGTGTGTGTAACAGTGGACAGTGTTGTGTGTGTGTGGGTGTGTGTGTGTAACAGTGGACAGTGTTGTGTGTGTGTGTGTGTGTGTAACAGTGGACAGTGTTGTGTGTGTGTGTGTAACAGTGGACAGTGTTGTGTGTGTGTGTGTGTGTTACAGTGGACGTGTGTTGTGTGTGTGTGTGTGTGTGTGTGTGTGTTACAGTGGACAATGTTGTGTGTGTGTAGTGTGTGTAACAGTGGACAGTGTTGTGTGTGTGTGTGTGTGTTACAGTGGACAGTGTTGTGTGTGTGTGTGTGTGTGTGTGTTACAGTGGACAATGTTGTGTGTGTGTGTTTGTGTGTGTGTGTAAAGTGTGTAACAGTGGACAGTGTTGTGTGTGTGTGTGTGTGTGTGTGTGTAACAGTGGACGTTGTCCCAGAGCAGCGTTACAGAAATATGTGGATGTTAAATGTATGAATTTATCTCTAATGAGAAGACAGAGGAGACGGTGGTGAGGAAAAACTCCCTGAGACGATATGAGGAAGGAACCTCGAGAGGAACCAGACTCTAAAGGGAACCTGTTCTCATTTGGGTGACACTGATTATAAATAAATACACCCCTTCTATAAATGTGATCATTCTACATGCTCAAATAGTGCAGTGGTGTAACCAGAAAATTCATTACAGTTTCTACAGGAAGTCTGTTGTGTTGAACTTCTCCTCTGTTCACTGATGGAGACATTGTCTAACTCTCTCACACTGCACTTTACTTAACAGTCTCACTTTAACTTCAGTTAAACTCTCTACCTGCCCATTCTCTCCACCTGTCTCTCTCTCTATTTGTGTCTATCTCCTTATACCTAGAAACACACTAAGGACCTTATTTAAAATGTACTAGAGATGATGTAGGCGAGGTCTTGAGTGTGGGATGTCATCATGGTGCTGATGAGGGTGTGGTGTGATGTCATCAGATAGCACTGTTGGAGGACAGGTGTGATGTCTTGGCTGGTGTTCAGGGACAAACAGGAGGCAGACAAGGATTGATCTGACTCGTTTCTGAAAGTCTCCTTCAGGCATGTTCTTCTCTCTCTCTCTCTCTCTCTCTCTCACACACACACACACACACACACACACACACACACACACACACTCATCGATTATCAGGACGGTAGAAGGGAGGACATGGTATTAAATGCCATCCATCATTTTCTGACACTTTCAAAGACACACTTTCAGCATCATTAGCATACAGCTCATTAGCAAATATCTCATTTGCATATATAGCTTGCTGACCAACCCACTCACCTATTCAGCATTTCACCACCCTGTATAACTGACTAATAAAACCTTCACATCTTTCTATTAGCATCTATCATTGGGTAGGACACTATAACATATGCTGACAAACACAAGTGACATGAGAAGAAACAACACACACACACACACACACACACACACACACACACACACACACACACACACACACACACTCTGTACTCCAGGGAGAATGCCGTGAGCTCAGTGGTGTTGTGAATCCATTTGAATTCGAGTGGCCAGCTACCCTCTGCCATACAGGTGAGAACCAACCGGTTTCCTTCCAGGTGCAGCTGAGAACGTACCGGTTCTGTCTTAAAATATGGGGGAACATCATCTATAACAGAAACAAACAGAGAGAGAGAGAGAGAGAGAAAGTGAACTGAAATGTCATCTATTATTATTATTATTATTATTATTATTATTATTATTATTATTATTATTATATAATATTATTATTACAAATAAATATGATTTGTTTTTTAAAATGTGGAATAAAATGGCATATATTTGATTGCTACACTCCTAATGGAGCTGTATTTATCTGAACATGCGTGTTCAGAGGTCAGAATGTGGAGCAGTAGAAAAACACAGTTACTGCATTTGATGCAGTAGCTACTATATGTCTGGTGAAACTGTGTGTACTAATCAGTGTGTGTGTGTGTGTGTGTGTGTGTGAGAATACAATACCGGATATACAGTGGCAAGAAAAAGTATGTGAACCTTTTGGAATTTCATGGTTTTCTGAATAAATTTGTCATAAAATGTGATCTGATCTTCATCTAAGTCAGGGGTATTGACCAATATAATGTGTCTAAAATAATAACACAAAATTAATTCTGATCCCTCATGTCTTTATTGAACACACTCATTCAACATTCAAAATGGCAGTGGAAAAAGTAAGTGAACCCTTAGATTTAATAACTGGTTGACCCCGCCCCTTGGCAGCAGTAACCTCAACCGGGTACTTCCTGTAGCTGTGGATCAGACCTGCACATCGTTCAGGAGGAATTTTAGCCCATTCTTCCTGCAGAACTGCTTTAACTCGGTGATATTCTTTGGACGTCTCATGTGTATGTCTCTCTTCAAGTCATTCCACAGCATCTCTATTGGGTTGAGGTCTGGGCTCTGACTCGGACAGTCCAAGAGGAGGATTTTGTTTTTCTGAAGCCATTCTGTAGTGGACTCGCTCCGGTGTTTTGGGTCGTTGTCCTGCTGCATCACCCAACTTCTACACAGTTTCAGCAGACGTACAGACGTTCTCACATTATCCTGAAGAATTGTCTGATATACTTGGGATTTCATCTTCCCCTCAATGATTGCAAGCTGACCAGGTCCTGATGCAGCAAAGCAGGTCCAAATCATGAGGTTTCCTCCACCATACTTTACGGTTGGGATGATGTTTTCATGATGATACGCCGTGCCCTTTTTACACCAGATGTAGTGCTGTGTGGTTTTTCCAAATAGTTCAATCTTAGTTTCATCAGTCCACAGAACATTTTGCCCGTACCGCTGTGGAGTGTCAATGTGCTCTTTTACAAACTTCAGGTGTGCAGCAATGTTCTTTTTAGTAAGCAGTGGCTTCCTTCGTGGTGTCCTGCAGTAGAGACCCTGCTTGTTCAATGTATTGTAGATTCATGAACAGAGATGTTAGACAGTTCCAATGATGCCTTCAAATCTTTGGCTGTCATTCGGGGTTGTTTCTTTACCTCACTGATGAGTCTTCATTGTGCTCTTGGTGTCATTTTGACTGGACGCCCAATTCTTGGTAGAGTAGCAACAGTCCCAAAGTGTCTCCATGTGTAGAATGTTTGCCTAACTGTAGACTGGTGAAGTTCTAAAGTCTTTGAAATCACTTTGTGACCCTTTCCAGCTTTATGTAAATAAACTATTCTTGATCATAGATCCTCTGAAAAGCTCTTTTTGGCGAGACATGGCTCACATAAGCGTGTGCTTCTTGTGCAGAACAAACTCCAAAAGTTTGAGGGGTTTTTATCAGTCAAAGTCGCTGTAGTCCACACCTCCAAACTCATTTTCTTAACCAGACTCCAGGTGTGCAAAAAAAAAGTTTTTTTGAGGTCATTAACTCAAGGGTTCACATACTTTTACCACAAGCACTATGAGGTTTTTTTGATTGTTCTCAATAAAGACATGAAAGATCAGAATTTTTTTGTGTTATTATTTTAGACACATTAATATTTGTCAATACCCCTGACTTGAAGATCAAATCACATTTTATGACAAATTTATACAGAAAACCATGAAATTCCAAAGGGTTCACATACTTTTTCTTGCCACTGTACTACATCCGCCATGTTGGCATTGTCATGTGACCTTCGACGTCATCATAAACACAAAAATATTAAAGCCACCACCAGATTAAACTTGAAACACTGACGGCATAATACACATCAGGAAAGCAAAGTGAGTTAGTGACGTAATGTGGGCGGGGTTAAGAGGCTGAGGTAAACTCGTTACCATTAGCTTGGCCGGCTAAAGACATGATGGAGATCACAAAAAATGTTTCAAATGCTGTGAGAACTGTTTTCTTGTTTAAACCTTCAACAAGGTAACAATTGATTTGGGTATTGTTCAACAAGTCGAAGGTTTAATACTAAAAACGATCAGAGGAGCCATCTTACACCATTTTTCTTCTAGGCTTGTCCGTACCAGTCATGTTGCATTATGGGATGTTTGACTCGTGTGGTGTCCATCAGTTCCATACTGCAACATATTGCTGGAAGCAGTACACCATCCAGGTATTTCTCACCTGCTGTTTCTCACCTACTGAGAATTTGGACATATTACCCTCTGGAGAACTGCTTTTCTCCTACAGTGTAGTAGGGTAGGACACCATTTTGGACCTCATACAAGGTCAGGATAAAATCATACATTACACCACAGACCACAGCATGCAGTCCTCACACTTCTAATCCAGTGTTAGATTGATTTTACTGGAGTTCAGGTACCTGTTTAATATTTTATAGCCTCTTTCTCTGGGCCGCATCTGTCTCCATATTTTATTCCATAAACTGGAAATGTCTTGCTATAATTCACCTTCTATCTTCTGCATACATTCCTGTCTGGGTCCACCATCTCCACCAATCATAATCCACCATTTTATCACCATCTCCATCAATCACAATTCACCATGTTATCACATTATCCTCAAATCACAATCAACCATATTAACCCCATCTCCACCAATCACAATCCACCATATTATCAATAAATGCTATAAGGAAATGATGAATTCAGCATGAGTGTTGATTGGTAGTTAAACCTGTTCACAATCACAATTTCAGTTCATTATTGAAATTAAAATCCACTCTGTGGGTTGTAATTAAATAAACATCACATGAATAAATAATAAATGCAGAATAAATTAATTACTGAATAAAACACGATTTACAAAGTTAAAGAGCCATAATCACACAGTGGAATTGAAATGACTGAGTTAGAGAGATAATGCCCTACATCTGAGAGAGAGAGAGAGAGAGAGAGAGAGAGAAAGAGTAAAACAGAGTGATAGAGTTGCAAAGAGACAGATAGTAGGACAGTGAGACAAAGTGATAGAGTGAAAAAGTGAGGGGGTGTCACGTATCCGGAAACCCGGGACTTCAAGTCCCATCAGCCACTGCACTACACCACCTGACCACATGCACCTGACTCACGTTTTTGTTAATTAGCACCATTGTGTATTTATAGTCCTTGTCTGCACTTTCTCCTGGTCTTTCGTTGTTGTAGACTCACGTCACTTCTGTCTCCGTGTTTGTTTTTTGCCATAGTGTTATGCCCGGTTGTCCTAGTGTTTTTGTTTCGTTATGCGTGTGTTTAAAATAAATATTTAAAAAATCTGCGATTGCTTCGGCCTCCATTCGCCAAACGTGACAGAACGAAAGACCGTGACTACGAGGCAGTAGATTTTTTATTTATTTTTTTTTTCCGGATTCAGCAGTTTGCTCCCACCCTCCCTCCCCGATGGGTCTCATGGATTCCCCTATGTTCGCGGACCTCAAGGATTCCCCGCTGTTCAGCTACTTCTCAGAGTCGCGCAGCCGGTGAGTCCTGTGCAGGAGGTCTCTCCGCCGCCCCGCTATGTGTGTGAGGACGCTTCCGCCGGGCGGACTCATGAATTTACCTATGTTCGCCGACCTCAAGGATTCCCCGCTGTTCAGCTACCTCAGAGTCGCGCAGCCGGTGAGTCCTGTGAAGGAAGTCCCTCCCGGCCGCCCGCTATGTGTGTGAGGACGCTTCGCCCGGCGGACTCATCGCGAATTCACCTATGTTCGCCGACCTCAAGGATTCCCCGCTGTTCAGCTACCTCAGAGTCGCGCAGCCGGTGAGTCCTGTGAAGGAAGTCCCTCCGCCCGCCCGCTATGTGTGTGAGGGACGCTCCGGGCTCGGGCGGACTCATGAATTCACCTATGTTCGCCGACCTCAGGGATTCCCCGCTTTTCTAGCTACCTCAAGTCGCGAGCCGGTGAGTCCTGTGCAGGAGGTTCCTCCGCCGCCCGCTATGTGTGTGAGGAGGCCCGGCTTCGGGCGGCTCTCATGAATTCGCCTATGTTCGCTGACCTCAGGGATTCCCCGCTGTTCAGCTACCTTAAGGTGGTGCCTCAGCCTTCCTGTTCAGCTGTGGTCGTCGCTCAGCCTTCCTGTTCAGCTGGGGTCGTCGCACAGCCTTCCTGTTCAGCTGAGGTCGTCGCACAGCCTTCCTGTTCAGCTGTGGTCGTCGCACAGCCTTCCTGTTCAGCTGTGGACGCCGCTCAGCCTCCTGCCCGCTGTGGACGCCGCTCAGCATCCCTGCCCGGTTGTGGACGCCGCTCAGCAGCCCTGCTCGGCTGTGGACGTCGCTTGGCCTTCCTGCTCGGCTGTGGACGTCGCTTGGCCTTCCTGCTCGGCTGTGGACGTCGCTCGGCCTTCCTGCTCGGCTGTGGACGTCGCTTGGCCTTCCTGCTCGGCTGTGGACGTGTTTCGCCGGCCTTCCTGCTCGGCTGTGGACGTCGCTCGGCCTTCCTGCTCGGCTGAGGTCGTCGCTGGGCCTTCCTGCTGCTTGCGGTCGTCTCTCTGCCATCCTGCTGCGCTGAGGACGTCACTTTGCCTCACGTTCCGCTGAAGACGTCGCTCCTTTCCCTCGCTGCGGTCAGTGGGTCGCTTCCCCTTCCTGCTCCACGGAGGTCTCCGTTCCCCTCACTTGGCTCGCGGAGAGCGTCGTTCCTCCCTTGGGCCTCGCGGAGAACCTCGCTTCCTCTCCCTGGCCTCACGGAGAACCTCGCTCCCCCGTGAGCCTGCGGGAGAACCTCGCTCCCCCGTGAGCCTCGCGGAGAACCTCGCTCCCCGTGAGCCTCGGCGAGAACCTCGCCCCCGTGAGCCTCGCGGAGACCCTCGCCTCCCTCGCGGCCTCGCAGGTACTCGCTCCCCTTGAACCTCGCGGTGAGGCATGCTCCGCTCTCCTGTCCCGGGGGGGATGTCGCCCCTCTTTCATGCTTTGCCAGGACTTCCACCCGCTTCCTTGTGCCATGGTGGAAGCTGCTCGGCCTCCTGGTTCTGCTAGGGACTTTTGGCCCGGAGGGCCGGGACCCCCGGAGGGGGGCCCTTTGATTTTGGGCGCTCCAGGTGTAGCGCCCCTTGGAGGGGGGATCTGTCACGTATCCGGAAACCCGGGACTTCAAGTCCCATCAGCCACTGCACTACACCACCTGACCACATGCACCTGACTCACGTTTTTGTTAATTAGCACCATTGTGTATTTATAGTCCTTGTCTGCACTTTCTCCTGGTCTTTCGTTGTTGTAGACTCACGTCACTTCTGTCTCCGTGTTTGTTTTTTGCCATAGTGTTATGCCCGGTTGTCCTAGTGTTTTTGTTTCGTTATGCGTGTGTTTAAAATAAATATTTAAAAAATCTGCGATTGCTTCGGCCTCCATTCGCCAAACGTGACAGGGGGAGACAGAGTGATAGAGAGAATGAAAACGTTAGACAGACAGTGTCAGAGAGACAGAGTGAGACAGAGACAGAGTGAGAAAGATGATAAGACAGAGACAAAGAAAGACAGTGAAATAGAGATAGAGCGAAAATGAGACTGTGTGAGAAACTGAGACAAATGCACAAGTGAAAGAGTGAGAAAGTGAGAGAGAGACACAGACATCAGTCTCTCCATCTAGCCTTTTATTTATCTCTTTATCTGTTTAAAAACAGCAGTGTTTCCCTTTTAATTACTGCTTTTTAAGTCATCAGACAAACAGGTCAAGTGTGTGTGTGTGGGGGGGGGGATTGGGTTTCAGCCCTAATCCCTTGTTCCCTCGTTAATGAGCTTCTAATCATTCCATTTTCTCTCTGTGAAAGGACAGGAGATGAAAAGAGAAGGAGAAAGATGAGGACAATGGCGTGGGTCGCTGCTTTTCAGCAAAATGACATCACATCAGACTAATGCTTTAATATGGCACTTTCACACAGCTGACATCTGAACAACACAGTGATCTGAAGGGCAGAACATTCAGGAAGTAAACCTGTACACTGTACACTGTACACCTGTCCTCGTTGCAGAGCGCTGGAGACGCTTTTCACTCAACACTGATGGGAGTAATGTCCGTGTCTGTCCGGTTTGTGTGCTTCATTTCACTCAGCAACAGCTTTTATAAACACGGCTGCCGTCTAACCTTCATGAAATCATTTTGTTTTCTTAGATAATATGGCAAACTAAGCTGAGTAGCATCTCATCACTTAAATATGTATTTAAATATTCATGAACCGATATTACAGCTAAAGCATTTAAATATACTAAATCTCCAAATTAAATCTCCAACCTCATTCCTGACCACAGAATCTGTCTCTTTCTTCAAAAAACAGCTAAAGCACGTAACTAACGCCTAACCTGCCAACCCCACATTATCCTAAAAAAACCTTACTATGGCCCTTACATCTCTACTCTGTGCACTTTATTTCTCTAGAACTCAATTATAAATTGTGTACAATGTACTACTTTGTGTTGTTCTATGTTTGAATTATCGCTTTGTTGTATTTCCTCATTTGTAAGTCACTTTGGATAAAAGCGTCTGCTAAATATAAATATAAATATAAATATAAATATACATATAAATGTAGATGTAAATATAAATGTAAATATAAAAGTAAATATAAATGTAGATGTAGATGTAAATATAAATATAAATATAAATATAAATGTAGATGTAAATATAAATGTAAATATAAATATAAATGTAAATATAAATATAAATATAAATGTAAATATAAATATAAATATAAATGTAAATCTAAATATAAATGTAAATATAAATGTAAATGTAAATATAAATATAAATGTAAATATAAATATAAATATAAATATAAATATAAATATAAATATAAATATAAATATAAATGTAAATGTAAATGTAAATGTAAATATAAATGTAGATGTAAATATAAATGTAAATATAAATATAAATGTAGATGTAAATATAAATGTAAATATAAATATAAATATAAATATAAATGTAGATGTAAATATAAATGTAATGTGTAAGTAATAAACACTGTGTTGCATTTGTAGTAAAATAATCAATGACCAATGGACACTTCCCTCACAACCAATGCATAACAACCAATGGATGGTGTGACTTACCGGCTGAAGTTAATTAATTCATTGTTTTATTCCTGTTGTACCTCAGCAATGTTCATCTGTCCTGATGATGTGGGAAACTCATGGTTACAGTTTTACCTCTGACTATTACAGAGCGCTGACACTGGAGACTCCTTCCTTACATCACATAAGCATCTCTTTACAGAAAACTTTCCTTATCCGTTTATGAGGAACATGCACTGTACATGTCCCTGTGAACGAGCTGTTACTATGGAAATGATAACGTATTAGAACGTATGAGGTTCAGATCTGTCCTGTACAGCTTCATTACCGCGATGCTCAGTTTAATTCAGCTCTGTGAGTATGACAAGAATGTAATTTCAGAGCCGCTCCAATTTAGTGTCTCCTGTCACAAAGTGGCCTCCATTACCCATTTCTAATTTTGTGTAAGTGCTTCTTTAAGATGGCCGTTTTGTCTCGTCTTTGTGGTGAATGTCAGAGCCATAATCCAGTTTTCCATATATATTTCTCTGAGACATCTCAAACAGCACACATCAACATGGCACGCACAATTTATATCTCAAAAACAATGTTTGCTAATTGGGATGTTGTCAACACCATTTTATGAAAATCTGTTAGTTTCAGCCCTCCTCAAGAATAACTCATCCATCCAAAAATTTTCCTACACAGAGATAGTCCTGGAGCAGAAAGCTGTCTTCACAAAACTTCACATGTCTGGGCGATGGAGTAGGGCGACTAGAAAGAAGCCCTTTCTCACAGAAAAACATCCAATCTCAACTAAATGCCCCCAAACCATGTGGAAAAATGTGTTATGGTCTGATGAAAGCAATTCCAAAAGCTATAATAGTTCCATAATTCCAAAAGGTATGTTTGGTGCAAATAAAAGCACATCAGCAAAATAACTCCATCTCCACAGTGAAGCACGGTGGTGGCAGCATCAGGCTTCAGAGCTGCTTTTCTTCAGCCAGAACTGGAGCTTTAATCAAGGAGGAGGTGTTCCTTTGGTGATGTGGACGTGTGTTTTTGGTCGTTGTCCTGCTGAAAGGTGAAATTCATATTTCATCTTCAGTTTACTAGAATCCACTGATATTTGTAGATATTTATAGATATTCATGATTGTGCACCTGAGACGTCCTAAGATTAGGATGTAAGAAAGTGTGAGGAAATATTGCCAAGTCAAGATGTGCCACGCTGCTACACTCTTCCCCAAAAATACAGAGGGGTGTAATAACGTCAAAAGGTATTTCAATAAAGTATTAGTTTAGGTATTTATTTATTTATTTAATTTACAATAACCAGGTTATTGTAACTTATTTACTTTTTTTTTTTTTTTTTTTTTTTTTTTTTTTTTTTTTTTAAATTAAAAAAAACCAGTTTTTTTTTTTTTTTTTTTTTTTTTTTTTTTACCCCACCCCTTCCTTTTTTTTTGCGGGGTGTTTTTTTTTTTTTTTTTTTATATATTTTTTTTGTGCTCTGCGGTGTATAAAAGCCCCCCCCCCCCTGTTTTTTTTTTTTTAAAATGGCAGGTTTTTTATAGTATAATAAACTCAGCACTCAAACAATCCCGACAACAGACAACACCATATAAGGCATTTGATTATGATTACATAATTCATGTATTAATATAAAATCTCCCGCTATATGTTAGATTATAAACACAAATTCCTCTTCTTATTCTTCTTCTTATTACACCTGTATACAAAATGTTGTACTTTGTACTGGTCATAGCGCCACTCAAGCAGAAACATTAACGTGGCGTGTGATGTGACACCGCGGCGGTGCTGCCGTTGTCATGGTCACCGTCGCTGCCATAGGCTACATTCCAATCCCTGGGTTGTGGTAGAACAGGTAAAGTATTACGCAGGGGACACTATGTTATGACTTTGTCCTAAAATGTAAGTGGAGGAGGTCAGTGAGGTTAATAGCTTCATGGAAATGTTTAATACATGCATGAAATAGTGAACTAGTCAGTAGTTACTGATGGTGCTTTCCAGAAGATTTGTTTTAGACAGACACGGAAAGTCAGGTAAAAATAGTCACATGGTCAAATTCTAACCTATGATTAGTCAGATACAGAAACTACAGGGCTGAGCCTTCTATGAAGAAATGTCAGAGCTATAATCAGTGCACACCCAGTGGGACAGAGACATACTGTCACACAAACCCCACACACACACACACACACACACACGGACAGAGACAGAGACATACAGGAATAGGAGGAGAGCCTGATAAAGCACAAACAAACACACACACACACACACACACACACACACACACACACACACACACACACACTCATCCAATACATACACACCATCCATATGAGGTGACATTTAATAATGAGAGTCCTGAAATAGCTGGTGTACTAATGAAGGGTTCACCCTCTTAAGATGCCCATTCCCCCCCCCCCACACACACACACACACATACACAACAGAGTTGGAAGGGTATGTGAATGGCGTTAAGTGTTTCTAGATTGTGTGTGTGTGTGTGTGTGTGTGTGTTAAATTCTATGCCCATGATCAATACAACAGTAGACACTGGTCAGTATCATTATTCAGTATGTATTGTTATGCTGATACTGGCTCATCATACCCTGAAATTTACATCTTAACACCTCTGACTTCACATAATTCACTTTACACCCCTCACCTTACACTCCCCATTTTATACCCCTCACTTTAACCTGTAACTTTACCTTCAGTCACTTTAGATCTCTCACTTTACACATCCTACTCTACACCTCTCACTTTACACTCTACACCTCTCACTTTACACTCTACACCTCTCACTTTACACTCTACACCTCTCACTTTACACTCTACACCTCTCACTTTACACCTCCTACTCTACACCTCTCACTTTACACTCTACACCTCTCACTTTACACCTCCTACTCTACACCTCTCACTTTACACCTCCTACTCTACACCTCTCACTTTACACCTCCTACTCTACACCTCTCACTTTACACTCTACACCTCTCACTTTACACCTCCTACTCTACACCTCTCACTTTACACCTCCTACTCTACACCTCTCACTTTACACTCTACACCTCTCACTTTACACCTCCTACTCTACACCTCTCACTTTACACCTCCTACTCTACACCTCTCACTTTACACTCTACACCTCTCACTTTACACCTCCTACTCTACACCTCTCACTTTACACTCTACACCTCTCACTTTACACCTCCTACTCTACACCTCTCACTTTACACCTCCTACTCTACACCTCTCACTTTACACTCTACACCTCTCACTTTACACCTCCTACTCTACACCTCTCACTTTACACTCTACACACTCTCACTTTACACCTCATACTCTACACCTCTCACTTTACCTCCTACTCTACACCTCTCACTTTAACCTCTACACCTCTCACTTTACACCTCCTACTCTACACCTCTCACTTTACACCTCCTACTCTACACCTCTCACTTTACACCTCCTACTCTACACCTCTCACTTTACACCTCCTACTCTACACCTCTCACTTTACACCTCTACACCTCTCACTTTACACCTCCTACTCTACACCTCTCACTTTACACTCTACACCTCTCACTTTACACCTCATACTCTACACCTCTCACTTTACACTCTACACCTCTCACTTTACACCTCATACTCTACACCTCTCACTTTACACCTCCTACTCTACACCTCTCACTTTACACCTCATACTCTACACCTCTCACTTTACACCTCATACTCTACACCTCTCACTTTACACTCTACACCTCTCACTTTACACCTCCTACTCTACACCTCTCACTTTACACCTCCTACTCTACACCTCTCACTTTACACTCTACACCTCTCACTTTACACCTCATACTCTACACCTCTCACTTTACACTCTACACCTCTCACTTTACACCTCATACTCTACACCTCTCACTTTACACTCTACACCTCTCACTTTACACCTCATACTCTACACCTCTCACTTTACACTCTACACCTCTCACTTTACACCTCCTACTCTACACCTCTCACTTTACACTCTACACCGCTCACTTTACATTGCCTTCTTTGCACCTGTCAAAATTACACCACTCATTTTGCACCTCTCACTATACACTTTCAGTTTACACTCTACACCTCGCACTATACACTGTACACCTCTCATTTTACACTTTCACTTTACACTCTACACCTCTCACTTTACACTCTACACCTCTCACTTTACACTCTACACCTCTCACTTTACACTCTACACCTCTTGCCATACACTCTCTATTTTACACCACAGTTTTTCCATATTTCTTCCTTTCACATTTGCACACAATTAAACAGTCTTTGTTGACTTTAGACTTTAGTAACAACACACAAACATGCACTCGCACTCTCTCTCTCTCTCAGCTTGGTAGATTGTTCTATACAAGTCTTTATGATGCAGATGAAGCTCTAATGAATTCTAGCTGCTTTTGTTCAAGCTAGTTTCTTTGTAATGAAGGTCAACACACACACCCACACACACACAAAACCTCATTAGGAGGAGCAGAGATAGACACTGAGCTAGGAAAACCCTGTTCCTGTACTTCCTGTTTCCTGGTTTGTCACAGTTCCTGCTTCCCGTTTTCCTCTCAGTGCTCCCCATGATTGCTGTTAAATATTCTTAATTTTTTCTGTTTGTGAAGTGTTGCATGTTTTTTTATAACATGAGAGCAGTTCCAAACTTCCTGTCTTCTTAGCTGTGTCTGAAATCACTCACTCGTTTGCTCATTCCCTCATTCCCTATATGTGAATGACATTTGAGTCCACTACTGCAGCAGTCCCCAACCCCCGGTCCGTGGGTCATTTGGTACCGGGAAAGGTACCACAGAAAGAATAAATAACTTACATTATTTCCGTTTTATTTATGATCTGGATCTGAAAAATGAGCGGATTCTCTCCGTTACATCCTTCTACGACTCACTCTTGACGCATGTCAAGACACTTGTCTCGGTCACGTGATACATTGAAACCTTCCCATAGAGACCAGAGAGCGTTAGGGGGAGGGGGATGTTACCAGGACGCTGCTCATAAAGTTGCGATTTCACATTGGATTCACGTTTATTATTATATTTTAAAAATACCCCAGTTTTTATGCCGGACGTATCATTTTATTTTGTTGTATTTATCCGCCACACCTTAAAGGCTCACACCTTAAAGGCTGCTGTACAGTATATGGGGAAGAAGTGAAGGAAAATGAGTGAGCGAGTTCGGACGCTAATACAGTGAGAACTCTGCCTCAGATACTATTATTATTATTATTATTATTATTATTATTATTATTATTGTATTCTAAAGCAGTAACGTTACTTACGTTTATTATATTAACTGATAAAGAGAACAAAAACATCTGCTTGTCATGTTTATTTATTATTATGCTTATATAATAAACATATTTATTATATTTGAAAATAAAACGAGAATAAAAACACTACTGTTACATTTATTTTATCTGTTTATTTTAAGTAGCTGGGTTTAACTGTCAGTGTCTGAGGTAAACCTGCCGTAAAATCTACTCCATCTGGATAGTTTTGGTTTTGGCGAAACTTATTTTTCCTGAGGAGAAGAGAAGGCGTTTTTCAGAAAGACCAAGAACTTTAAGAGTACGTTGTTAGCTGGAAGACACCGTCTATCAGTAAGAAGACATTACACAAAACACATCCAGCTGTTAAGTAAATAACTGACAACTAGATCCTTCCAACTCCTGTAAGAAACTAAATAATATTTTCAATCATCTGTCTATAAATTAATTACAAAGTACTAAATAATGCTATTTTCTAACACGTATGTGAATACTTTACTGTGATTGTGTTAACTAATAAACGTGAACAATCCGCCAAATTCTCATTTGATGTGTACAGCTGCAAATTAGTAAATTGCTGAAAATAAATACTGCACCAATCAGTCAATAATCTGTTTCATTTCACTTCAAAATATCTCGGTACAGAAGTATTTTAAGTAATAAAACGTTACACTTACATTTGTTAAATTTTCCACCTAAGATCTATGATTCTATCACCGTCTCGTGCTAGAGTATGGGAAAGTGCGCTGGCGAGTGTACATCAGATAAATGGTCTGTACTTATATAGTGCTTTTATCCAAAGCGCTTTACACTGTGTCTCATTCACCCACACTCACACACACTCACTCACACACACTCACACACCAATGGTAGCAGAGCTGCCATGCAAGGTGTTAACTTGACATCTGGAACAACTTGGGGTTCAGTATCTTCAGTTTGTCATGTGGAGTCATGTGGAGTCATGTGGAGTCATGTGGGCTGGGAATTGAACCGCCAACCCTACGATTATTGAACAACCCGCTATACCACCTAAACCACAGCTGCCCTATGTCCACTCGAAATCAGAGTGCATTGTGGGTATAAATGAGTGAATGAATGTAGGGAATGAAGTTGTTCACTTAGAATTCAGACACCACTACAAAATGGCTGACAGCTAATGTAGAGCACTATATAGGAGATAGGGAGTGGTTTTAAACACAGCTTGTGTGTTTCTTGGAACTCACCATTTCCTTTTCCCCAAACTTCCTTGTTTTATTAGCTTTCCTGTTTGTATGTTCCCTAAATCTACAAGGTGTCCCAAAAGTCCCAAAATGTGCACCAGCACCACATGGGTTGTGGCTTCCTCAGTGGATGTTGGTGGACCTCCACTTCTTCTCGGTTGGTTCACAACACTTCCAGGCTTTTGAATTTGTTAATAAGTTTGTTAACAGTGAGGTGTGTGATGTGCTCGTCATGTTTTCTGATATTCATAGCTTCCTGATTCAGCCACGAGGAATGATTTCAATACGTTCTTCCTTTGTTGAAGGCGTTCTTAAAGGCTATCTGAAAAAATATAAAATAATACTACGAAAGTATGAATAATTTGGAAAACATTTTGCTAAAAAGTGTTAATTTCCCCCTCTGTATGGAGACTTTTGGGACTGTAGTTGTTCTAGGGTTTTTACTTTCTGACGTCTGCCTGTCGGGGTCCTAAGAACAGAATTAGCCTGAGATTGGCACGTCTGCTGGAGGTCTGGCCTCCATTATGGGCTCTAGCTGTGTTAATTGGAGCAGACTCGGCACGTACAGCCACCTCCCGCTGCCTCCTTTGTGCTACTCAACCCTTGAGAAAAGACGGGCATGTTATCAGTGTATAATCTACGACACATTTATGGGCAGAAAGAAATGCCGTTCATTCTTTGACGTAATTACTAAAGACTGATTTTCAGATTTTTTACATAAATTGCATCTATGCACATCTTTTCTTTAATTATACTATAGTAACATAAATATCACAACTCAACAGTTTATTTCTTGTCTACATGAAACCACTGCATTATGTGAAGTGTTTAAGCTCCGCCCACTTCGCAAACATGTCAAATATCCCTGAAAAGTGTGCATGGTATTTTCTTGATTAACGACCCCAAGAAATGTCGGATTCTGTACTTTGACATCTTTACTTTTGAAACAGGAAGTCAGAGTGATGATATCTTGAAGTTCTGATTTCCACAACATCCAGTGGTGTCCACAACATCCAGTGGAGATACACCACACCCCAAACCTGACAGGTATGGCATGCACAAGATTTAATGCTGGATATATGAGGCCATTGTGTTAAATTTAGATAGAGATTCTTGACAAATCATACATTTTTTAAGTCTCAGTGTAAATTAAAAAAATATTAAATGTAAAAATGTTCAATAAAAATGCTAATGTTTTGTTCATATGCTAATCGCCCCATTCTCTCAGAGTGTGTGTCATTAGGAAAGACACTGACACAAAAACACAGCAGTGAACCATATTTACTGCTAACAAGCTTCTACCGTAGAGCAGGACACACCCCTGGGGGCGGGGCATATATACATCATACAGAGCATTTAATTGGACGAACACGAGACTAGTACAAGATGTGTGATCAAAAAACGTACAAACACTAATGAACAATGACGATGAACAATAGCAGTCGTGTTGCGCTGCTTCTGCAAACCCAGTTTACGATGCAGATATAAAAAGCTCTGAAACTCCGCTAAACAATAAAGAAATGTTTTCCAACAAACTGTTTAGAAGACTTTATCTTTGGACAATCACAGTGAAATAATCTTTTCATTCTAACAACATCCAAAGATTTGATTTAAAGTGTTTATAAGTATGCAAATTTACGCATATTTAATTTGGCAAAGCTTCATTTGCATAAACAAATAATAACTTTTTTAAAAGTTCCAAAACATATACACACGTACGAATGTCATCGATCCGCTGGTGAAGCCTGACTGTAATATCTATAGTTTTAAAAATATATACTCCTATAGTGTTTTCTTCCTAAATAAAAAATAATAATCTGATGTTTATTGAAAAATGTATTGTGTTTTATAACACAATGAGCCAAAAGATATTATTCTTAGATGATACAGTATACTGTATGTGGCTATATTTTTGGAAGCACACATTTTTAATTTTAATTCCATCCACGTCTCACTTCCTGTTAAAGTCCTCATGAAGCGCCTTGAAACACGCAGCGTTACTCGATAAAACAGGAAGTCAGTGCAGGACATATTGCGTGGCTCCGCCCCCTTTTAAATTAGCAGTAGCGTTTAGCTTACTTCACAGGCCGGGCTGAGCCATACTTGTCAGTTAGTTCCATTGATGTATATTATGTTGGGGGCGGGACATTTTAGATGATAGAGAGCATTTGATTGGACAGAAAATCTGATGAGAAGCTGAAGTACAGAATGATGTCATCAGAATTGTAGATCCGTATCGGTGGTACAGAGAGAGAGTGTACGTTCTGAATATCTTCTAAATATGAATTTTGTCATTGTTTTGGAGCGCACTAACTTATAGAGAAACTTAAGGCTGTTAATATTCATACTAAAAATACCACAAAAAATATATTTTAATTTCATGTGGAATTTAAACTGTAAATGAAGTTCACTGTTGAAGGTTAGATGTTCACTGTGTTCTGTTCTGTCGAGTTCTTGGTCAGGACTGAAAGAAAAACCTTATGTAAGGATTTCATGAAGATATAAATTATATTTATATTCACACACACACACACACACACACACACACACACACACACACACACACACAAAAAAAAACTTTTCTTTGAAGAAAATCAATAAATCTAAAAATGCAACTGAGTTCACATGTAGTCCATGCCCCACGCAGCTCGCTTGCTCTTTAGTGTTTTTTTTTTGTTCTATAAAACAAATTCAGTAAAAAATGCGAGGAATGATTTAATAAGTCGAGTTTGGATATAAGATCAGAATGGAAAGGTTTATATATAAGACGAGTGTTTCATCACTGAGCTACAGAAAACCATTCCCTTCTCCAACAGAAGACTGAAGCTCACACTCATCCATCACGTTTTCAATAAAAAAGACTCCAAACAGAAGGAAAACGTGGGAAAGTGTTCAGAAGCCGGCGAGATGATGGATGTGGGAGTAATATCGCTCACACTGCCACGCCATCGCAGAAAATCAACCTCATCTCCAGGAAACTGATTTATATCTTACACAGAAAAAAAAACTCAAAGACTTGGTGGTGTTAGTTACGTTCGCTCTACACATGAGCTCTCAGTGGAAATTAAAAATGATTAAATAAATAAATAAATAAATAGACCTGGAACTGATTTGGCTCCTGTTGCGATGCACTACAGTACATTAGGGTTCTTACTGAACACAAGTTCTCTACCAGTGAGTTGCAGAAGATTTTTATAACCATTATAACTACATGTATAATGTTGTTCTGTCATATAAACAATTTATAGAATATTTAGTAATATTTAAAACTGTCAGATTATTATGATCAATAATAAGAATAATACTAATCAAACATCATTATCCTGCACCAGACCACCGCAGTAATCAGAGTGGCTTTTACACCATTCTGTAACGGATCGGAGACGAGAGGCGGCTGCAGGCGCAGATCACAGTCTTTATTAATAAATACAGACTGAAAGCAAACGCGGTCTTCACATGAAAACAGGAAACGTGGCATGGAGACAAAACATACGACCGCTACAAACGTGTCAACATAACAAGGAACAATCATGAGCACCGTGCTCAGTAACTCAGGTCTTTAAATAACAATTGTTGTCAACAGAAACTACACACACCTGTGATCACTAGCTCGCGCTAGTCTGGAAGCGGGTGCACAAACAAAAGTCCAGTCCTCTCAGATGAAGCGCCACAGCGACCTCCGTCGGCTGTGGCGTGGCACATTTTAATAAGCATTTATTTCTAGAAAGAAGCAAAATTATCTGCCCATAGAATCAGAAAACTATGAGCTTGCAGTAATGTCCAGAAATAGGTTTAATAATCTTATACTGGGTTTATTGTAACACTATAATAAGAAATATTAAATACATTTGACTATTTTCACTTATTGTCACTCGATAAGATGACAGTTTGTTTATAATATTTTACTGAACATCACATTTACTGAACCAGTGCAGGAAGTGAGCGCTCCATGTCCTGACACCTTCCTGCTGGGATGCTTCAGGTGTTTATGGTCTTCACGGTCACGTGACGCAGGGGTCAGTGTTGGGGTTGGAGGGAATAGCGGGGATGATGTCAGATCTTCTGAATTTAAAACACAGCAGCGTAACGTACAAGCCCAGTCCTCTGATTCGACACGGTGAGTGAAGAGCTTTAGAATCCCTTTACTGACCAAACATGTGTGAGAACCCGGTACTACCTCAGAACATCAAAACATCAGCTATTTTAAGGTTCCGTCCCAAACACTGGAACACAAACTGTCATTTATCTGATGTTGGAGTGTATGCCTTAACCATAATACACTGTGAGTGGTACGTGTAAGGGAAAAAAAAACACACACACACACACACACACAGGATCAACAGCAGCTGTGTGTGTGTGTGTGTGTGTGTGTGTGTGTGTGTTTGCCATGGCGCTTCTAATAATGATTATAATTACGGTAAATTACACACAGCAACCACAGTCATTTAAGCCAGATGAGGTGTGTGTGTGTGTGTGTGTGTGTGTGTGTGTGTGTTTCCCCATCAGAGGCGAACAATTAACCCTCAGACGAGATAACCATGTGTGTAAATAACATTTCTAAACTGAGAGACAGCTGTGAAAGGTCAGCTTTCTAAATGATACGTGTGTGTGTGTGTGTGTGTGTGTGTGTGTGTAATAAGTATAAAGTGTGTAAATACTAGATTAAGTAGGAAATGTTTTTTATGGAGTGTGGACACATTCTGTGTCTCAGATTGCAGTCTCTCAGACAGGACCAGAGTTTAACCACAATATCATGCATTTAAAACATCTGGATATCGAACATCATTCATTATCAGCACACGTGTAGTATCACAGTCTCCTATTGGCTACTGGGAGACTTCTGGAAACGTTTGATGAAAAAAGCTGTAATGCGATGTGTGACCATGTTAATTATAATAACGACAGTGTCCTGAGGAGAGCAGCGGAGACACAACCCATTGCCGTGATGAACCCTGAACACCGCGTTTCTGCTTAGACACGGGACATGAAAGCTGCTTTTACTTCAGCTTGTGATTACTTTCTCTTTGTGCTGATATCATCACAGTCATGCCCCTCCCACCCTGAGAGCAGGGGCAATTACACGCTCCTGGATTCTCAGTGATGGATGGCTGTGGCATGGAGAGCTTGCGATCTCCTGACGACCGGGGAACACTTTTCTGTTAGAACGCCTTCTTGGTGAGGTTTGACCTTTGAACTCACAAGCCTCAGATTTGTGAGCCAATAGAAAAGAAGAAGACAGGACTGTGGTCTGTTTGCCTATTTTTTAAAAAAATGAAGGAGTCTTTCATTATTAAGTCACACTCAAAATTTGCCTCTCCCTTTTCTTACTTTCGCATATCTGAAAAAAGAAATAGTCCTCTCTCATGTCTTCTCTCTGCCTGCAAGGACTTGTCATGTTAGCACTTCTAGGTAAAGCTGCATGACAATATCTACCGTTAAAACTGCTCCATGAGTCCGCTCCATCTGAATCGGATCCTGAGTTTCACCTGAGTGACAGAGCATCAGCATCAGAGCCTAACATGCTCACGAGGCTTGTGATTGGGGTGAATAAGGACAGGTAATAGAGGTGGAGATTGGTGTGAAGACCATGATACTGTGATAGTACAGCTTTAGAAAATAATGAATCACTAAGAGACTGGAATATTTTTAAGGCTGCGGCGTCCCACATTCGGAACTCTGGTTTATTCACGAGGAATGGCATGAAGGCAGCAGCCACGGAGCTGGAACTGTAAATAAACCTGTGGTAAACATTTTTTAAAAAGCAGGAACGGCTTTAGGTCAGTGCTTTAGGTAACACTGAAGGGACTGAACTAGAAATCAGAAGGTTGTGAGTTTAAAGCCAGAGAACCAATGTTGGAAAATTCAGCAACACATTTAACTCTCAACTCTTCTGCTCCACGCACTGCTGCTGAGGATGACCCCACATGGACAGCTTACAGATTCATCTCCGTGAGATTACTGTGGATGGTACCACATATAGTGCTGATTTATTCTGAGATTGTGTATATATCACACTAAATATATTCAGAAATTAAAACAACATCTAAGATAAAAGAAAACAGAAGCACCATGGTCATGATTTTCACTACCTGCCAACTGCAAGAAAAATGCTGTGAGCAAAATCAGCCACAGAACATGGCCTTCACAGACCTCACCAAAGCCTCTGACTCAGTAAACCGTCAGGACCTCTAATTGGTTCTGGTAAAAATGGGATGTCCTGATAAATTCATCTGAATACTGAGACTGCTGTATGACAATATCAGCGACAGTAATCAGTAGCGGAACAGATCCCTTCAGGGTTGGCATTGGAGTCAACAAAAGCTGTGTTTCTGTGTTACCCGGTGTTCCATATTTATCCACGGTCAAGAATCAAACCCCAAGGAGTTAGACTTATGTACAGAATGGAGGGACAACTCCTAAACATCAAACACTTCGGGCCCATCATGGCACAGTGATATGCTGATAGCAATGCTCTTGTGGCTTAAATATGAATGTACAGAGGACAGACAGAAGCTTATTAAGGTTGAGGACTGTGTAAAAGACATTAGACGTTGGATGATTATTAAATTCCTCTTACTTAATTCTGATAAGACAGAAAAACTTGTACTTCGGACCACCTGTAGCTAGAAGTAATCTTCCTGACTACACAGTAACTCTGGATGGTCTTTCTGTTTCATCATGTACAGCAGTTAAAGACCTCGGAGTGATTATTGACTCCAGTCTATCATTTGATGCTCATGTAGATAATATTACTAGGATAGTCTTCTTTCATCTCAGAAATATTTCTAAGATAAGAAACATATTGTCACTACATGATGCAGAAATACTGGTTCATGCATTCGTCACCTCTAGATTAGATTACTGTAATGCCTTACTGTCTGGATGTTCCAGTAGGAATATAAATAAACTCCAGTTAGTCCAGAAGCCCTGACAGCTCCTAGATCTAACTAGAACTAGAAGATACGACCACATCACCCCGATCTTATCCACACTGCATTGGCTCCCAGTGAAATCTCACATTAAGTTTAAAATACTTTTATTAACCTATAAAGCACTAAACCGTCTCGCGCCACAGTGCCTGAGCAAACTTTTGGACTTGCAGGCTATTTGTTGGTGCCTAGAATAGTGAAGTCTACAGCAGGGGGAGGAGCGTTCTCTTATAGAGCCCCACAGTTATGGAACAGTCTTCCTATTAGTGTTCGGGACTCAGACACAGTCTCAGTGTTTAAGTCTAGGCTTAAAACATATTTGTTTACTCAAACTTTCTGTGACGAGTTTTTTCTTAGGTAAAGGAGCAGATCTAGAGGCTCACAGGTAGAGAGTGTTGTAGTGAACTGGGATGTTTAGATGCTGTCTCCCCCACTTTTACACCTTGATGTTGATGTATTGTAGATGGAGTGTCTGGGAATCTTATGTCCCAGGGAGCCCTCATGTCTGTGTTCCCTTCTGGCTCTCCCTTTTAGTTATGATGTCATAGCTATCTTGCCAGAGTCCCTGCTTTCACTCACGGAAACTAGATTGTCCTTAACCATTACAGGACAATAACCATGCCTAATAATCTCTCTCTTTCTCTGTAGAGCTACACATGATACACCTGAGATATCAGTGGTCCTGACTCCTTCTGCTCTCCGGACCTGGTTCTGGTTGGAGTTCTCATCAGTTGGAGGTCACATGCTGTTGCTGAGGATGTCCTACATGGTGCAGCATAAAGATCACTGAGATTACTGAGGACGGTACCACTTTAACATCACAAAGATGCTTTCGACCTCAGTTCATATGAACAGTTCTGCTGTGAGAGCTTTATCACTACATTTACCACAAACAGTTCTGCACTCGAGTCTCCATCAGCGAACAGAGGAGAAGTTCAACACAACACTGTCCACTGTTACACACACACACACACACACACACAACACTGTCCACTGTTACACACAACACTGTCCACTGTTACACACACACACACACAACACTGTCCACTGTTACACACAACACTGTCTACTGTTACACACACACACACACACAACACGTCCACTGTTACACACACCCACCACACACAACACTGTCCACTGTTACACACACACCCACAACACTGTCTACTGTTACACACACACACACACACAACAACACACAACACTGTCCACTGTTACACACACACACACACAACACTGTCCACTGTTACACACAACACTGTACTACACAACACACAAACACACAACACTGTCCACTGTTACCACAACACCTCTACATACACACACACACACACACACAACACTGTCCACTGTTACACACAACACTATCTACTGTTACACACACACACACACAACACTGTCCACTGTTACACACACACACACACACACACACACAACAACACTGTCCACTGTTACACACAACACTGTCCACTGTTACACACACACACACACACACACAACACTGTCCACTGTTACACACAACAATGTCTACTGTTACACACACACACACACACACACAACACTGTCCACTGTTACACACACACACAACACTGTCCACTGTTACACACAACACTGTCTACTGTTACACACACACACACACACACACAACACTGTCCACTGTTACACACACACACACACACACACAACACTGTCCACTGTTACACACAACAATTGCTCTACTGTTACACACACACACACAACAACACTGTCCACTGTTACACACAACACTGCTACTGTCACACACACAAACACAACACACAACACTGTCCACTGTAATACACACACACACACAACACTGTCCACTGTTACACAACAAAACAACACTGTCTACTGTTAACACACACACACACACAACACTGTCCACTGTTACACACAACACTGTCTTACCAATACACACACACACACACAACACTGTCCACTGTTACACACAACACATGTCTACTGTTACACACACACACACACACACAACACTGTCCACTGTTACACACACACACACACACACAACACTGTCCACTGTTACACACACACACACAACACTGTCCACTGTTACCACACACACACACCACACACAACACTGTCCATTACTATTAACACACACACACACACAAACACACACACACACACACACACAACACTGTCCACTGTTACACAACACACACACACACACAACACTGCCACGTTACACACACAACACACACACACAACATGTCCACTGTTACACACACTACACACACACACACACACAAACACAACACAAACACAACAAACCACATCTTACACACACACAACACACTACCCGTACAAACACACACACAAACGTCACTATACACACACAAAACACAATCAGACACACACACACACAATGTCCCTGTTACACACACACACAACACACACACAACACTTGTCCTGTTACACACACACACAAACACACACAACACACACACTCACAACACAACAACACTGTCCCTGTTACACACACACAACCGTACAACACACATACACACACACAAAACACTGTCCACTGTTACACACACACACACACACACACAACACACATACAACACTGTCCACTGTTACACACACTACACACACACACACACACACACAACACACACACACATTACACAACACACACACACTGTCCACTGTTACACACACATATACACACACACACAAACACTGTCCACTGTTACACACACACACACTCACACACTTAACACACACACACACACACAACACTGTACCACTGTTACACACACACACACACACACACACACACACACACACACACACAACACTGTCCACTGTACACACACACAAAACACACACACAACACTGCCACTTTACACACACTACACACACACACAAACACATACACATACACACACACAACACACACAACACTGTCCACTGTTACACACACACACACACACACAACACACACACACAACACTGTCCACTATTACACACACACCTACACACACACACACACACAACATCACTCCACTTACACACACACACACACACACACTACACACACACAACACTGTCCACTGTTACACACACTACACACACAACACTGAACTGAACTGAAGTTTTAGAATAGGATTATCAACAAGCACATATGTGTATGACCCTGTGATGGACTGGCACCCTGTCCAGGGTGTACCCCGCCTTGTGCCCGATCCTTCCTGGGATAGGCTCCAGGTTCTCCGTGACCCTGAAGAAGGAGTAAGCGGTTGAAGATGGATGGACATATGTGTATGATGATCGTGTGTCCACATACTTTTGGTCATATAGTGTGCATATTACAGGTAAAAAGCTAAGGGTACTACCCTAACAACAAGGAAAGGTACAGTTTAGTACTCTTTTTAAGAGTGTAGTGGCTCAAGATTGACATGATTCCTGTAAAGCTCTTGTGTTTGGGCTTCCAGGAGGTTCTCCACCACAGAAGCTGCAGACAGGAGCTTGAGGACATCTGTGGGATCCTGGTTGAGTGAAGAAGTTTTGTGATCAGAATCCACGTGAGTATACAGGAACATACTGCGTCTCTGCGTTTCCTACGTGGAATTCTGACATTCCACATCCCACTTTCCCGAGAGGAGGAAGGATGTTCGGACATTCAGTGGTATTTTCAGTGATACACATATATCTACAGTCTAAACAGAGTAGCATGCTGCAGTCTGTAGAACAGGTTGCCATGACAACTGTCTACCACTAATAGCCCCACACTCACGGTTTCCTCTGAGACGTGGTGTACAGCTGAATTTTTAGCAACTTAATTGCCTTATAAAATTAAACTCCATTGCTTTAGTGCATTAGAGGTGTGTGTGTGTCTGTGTGTGTGTGTGTGTTTTTGTGTGAGTGTGTGTGTGTGTGTGTGTGTGTGTGTGTGAGTGTGTGTGTGTGTGTGTTTGTGTGTGTTTGTGTGTGTGTGTGTGTGTTCACCTGGCTAATTCGTACAGCACATGTTCTCTATTCACACATCAATCAAACAAATGTTGTGTATCTCTCTTCACCTTATCTCTCTTCTGAGGAACGGTGTACAGTGAGAAGAAGAGAAGTGGATGAGAGGAAACAGAGAAGTGGACAATATTACTGTCTGATTTTCTGATATTTTTGTCAGTATTTTGACCTTTTTTCTTATCCTCTCTTCTCTCTCTCTCTCTCTCTCTCTCTCTCTCTCTCTCTCTCTCATGCCCCTCCCCCAGTTTTCTCCTCGTTCCTGGCTGAGATGTGTCTCTTCTATCTCTCCTCCTGCAGATCCATAATCACTTTATCCATCTGAGCTGCGTATCATTCGCTCCAGAAAAAAAGAGGAAAAACCGAGAGGAGAAATATCAAGAAGGAAAGAAGAGTGAAAACGAAAGAGGTGTTTCTGATCATTTCTTTCTTCACTTCACTTTATTTTATTCAGTTATTACTCACGAGTTCGGAAGAAAAAACGAATAAAACAGCCCTAAAATTGTAATTTTAACATGATAAATTTTGTAACAGGAAACACGTCTGCTGAAATAAATGATTAAACATATCTAACGGATCTCAGACTGCAGTTTTAATCTGAGGAGAACGTCGTCAGGACTCGGTGTGCAGAGGAAACATCAAAGCTTCTCACTGACCGAATTAAAATTTCATTTCCATTTCACTCAGCGATTTTCTTTCTAAACCGTTTTATCACTATTTCCTCTCAGGAGAGAGAGAGAGAGAGAGAGACAGAGAGAGAGAGAGACAGAGAGAGAGAGAGAGAGAGAGAGAGAGACCAAGAGACAGAGAGAGAGAGAGAGAGAGAGAGAGAGAGAGAGAGAGAGAGAGACAGAGAGAGAGAGAGACCAAGAGAGAGACAGAGATAGAGACAGAGAGAGAGAGAGAGAGAGAGAGAGACAGAGAGAGAGAGAGAGAGAGAGACAGAGATAGAGAGAGAGAGAGAGAGAGAGAGAGAGAGAGAGAGAGAGAGACAGAGAGAGAGAGAGAGAGAGAGAGAGAGAGAGAGAGAGACAGAGAGAGAGAGAGAGAGAGAGAAGAGAGCTTCTTCTTCCTCGTTCGCTCAGGGTGGTGAATTTTTTATTTTTATTCTCTTTCTACAGTTTAAACAGTTTCAGATTAAAGCCTGAGACTTTCTCACTGAAACACAGAGACGGAATGTTGAAAAGAGATTTGAATTCACTGATAACTGATGATGTCATAATGAGCTGTACAGAAACCAACCAATCAGCAGCTTCTCTCAATTAATACACACACACACACACACACACACACACACACACACACACACACACACACACACACACACACACACACACACCCTTTCTTTTTTTTTTTTTGCCTTCTTCCTTTGATATACACTATCTGCCCAAAAGGATGTGCACAACTGACCATCACACCCATGTGTGGCACACATTCCTTTACTGGAACTAACAATCCCGAACAATCTTTGTACATATTAGTGTATATTAATATATATTAGGTGTAATGTGTGTATATAAGGTGTAATGTGTGTATATTAGGTGTAATGTGTGTATATTAGGTGTAATATGTGTATATTAGGTGTAATGTGTGTATATTAGGTGTAATGTGTGTATATTAGGTGTAATGTGTGTATATTAGGTGTAATGTGTGTATATAAGGTGTAATGTGTGTATATTAGGTGTAATGTGTGTATATTAGGTGTAATGTGTGTATATAAGGTGTAATATGTGTATATAAGGTGTAATGTGTGTATATTAGGTGTAATGTGTGTATATATAGTGTTAATGTGTTATATTAGGTGTAATGTGTGTATATTAGGTGTAATGTGTGTATATTAGTTTATATTAGGTGTAATATGTGTATATAAGGTGTAATGTGTGTATATTGTATGTAATATGTGTATATTAGGTGTAATGTGTGTATATTAGGTGTAATGTGTGTATATTAGGTGTAATGTGTGTATATTAGGTGTAATATGTGTATATTAGGTGTAATGTGTGTATATTAGGTGTAATGTGTGTATATTAGGTGTAATGTGTGTATATTAGGTGTAATGTGTGTATATTAGGTGTAATGTGTGTATATTAGGTGTAATATGTGTATATAAGGTGTAATGTGTGTATATTAGGTGTAATATGTGTATATTAGGTGTAATGTGTGTATATTAGGTGTAATGTGTGTATATTAGGTGTAATGTGTGTATATAAGGTGTAATGTGTGTATATTAGGTGTAATATGTGTATATTAGGTGTAATGTGTGTATATTAGGTGTAATGTGTGTATATTAGGTGTAATGTGTGTATATTAGGTGTAATGTGTGTATATTAGGTGTAATGTGTGTATATTAGGTGTAATGTGTGTATATAAGGTGTAATGTGTGTATATTAGGTGTAATGTGTGTATATTAGGTGTAATGTGTGTATATTAGGTGTAATGTGTGTATATAAGGTGTAATGTGTGTATATAAGGTGTAATGTGTGTATATTAGGTGTAATGTGTGTATATTAGGTGTAATGTTTATAAGGTGTAATGTGTTATATAAGGTGTAATGTGTGTTATAAGGTGTAATATGTGTATATATAGTTAATGTGTGTATATTAGGTGTAATGTTATATTAGGTAATGTGTGTATATAAGGTGTAATGTGTGTATATAAGGTGTAATGTGTGTATATAAGGTGTAATGTGTGTATATTAGGTGTAATGTGTGTATATAAGGTGTAATGTGTATATTAGGTGTAATGTGTGTATATTAGGTGTAATGTGTGTATATAAGGTGTAATGTGTATATAAGGTGTAATGTGTGTATATAAGGTGTAATGTGTGTATATAAGGTGTAATGTGTGTATATAAGGTGTAATGTGTGTATATTAGGTGTAATGTGTGTATATTAGGTGTAATGTGTGTATATTAGGTGTAATGTGTGTATATTAGGTGTAATGTGTGTATATAAGGTGTAATGTGTGTATATAGGTGTAATGTGTGTATATTAGGTGTAATGTGTGTATATAAGGTGTAATGTGTGTATATTAGGTGTAATGTGTGTATATAAGGTGTAATGTGTGTATATATAGGTGTAATGTGTGTATATTAGGTGTAATGTGTGTATATTAGGTGTAATGTGTGTATATAAGGTGTAATGTGTGTATATAAGGTGTAATGTGTGTATATAAGGTGTAATATGTGTATATAAGGTGTAATGTGTGTATATTAGGTGTAATGTGTGTATATTAGGTGTAATGTGTGTATATAAGGTGTAATGTGTGTATATAAGGTGTAATGTGTGTATATAAGGTGTAATGTGTGTATATAAGGTGTAATGTGTGTATATAGGTGTAATGTGTGTATATTAGGTGTAATGTGTGTATATTAGGTGTAATGTGTGTATATAGGTGTAAATGTATATATAGGTGTAATGTGTTATATTAGGTGATATGTGTATATTAGGTGTAATGTGTATATTAGGTGTAATGTGTGTATATAAGGTGTAATGTGTGTATATTAGGTGTAATGTGTGTATATTAGGTGTAATGTGTGTATATAAGGTGTAATGTGTGTATATTAGGTGTAATGTGTGTATATAAGGTGTAATGTGTGTATATTAGGTGTAATATGTGTATATAAGGTGTAATGTGTGTATATTAGGTGTAATGTGTGTATATAAGGTGTAATGTGTGTATATTAGGTGTAATGTGTGTATATAAGGTGTAATGTGTATATTAGGTGTAATATGTGTATATTAGGATTAGGATGGTAATTGTGTCGTATTTGAGTCTTTGATGTGTGTGTTGAACGTATCGTTTTGTGACCAAACACGCAGAGAAATTCCTAATACATGTCAATACCCACGGTGAATAAAATGATTCCGATTCTGATTCTATTTAACACGACCTGATCGATCATTTCACTAGCATTAGTATCTCTGGGATTTTAATCTTGAAAGTAGCAGGAATGTGTCTCGTGTTCATGTGATAAAAATGATGAAATGTTTTTTTGGATGATGAAATCCTGAGATTGAACACACACACACACACACACACACACACACACACACACACACACACACACCCACCAAACCCTTTGCAATCTTGCAAAGCCGATTGCAAATTCTCAATCTCATCAAAGGAAAATATTTTATTCCCAGCTCTGGCTTGGTCCTGATGTGCAGCTTTTACTTGTTTATTGGATTAATGAGAGGAATATTTTAATTAGAAATGCTAATGCACTAGTAGCAATTAACCAACAATTATAAGCATAATAAAAATACATTGTGCTATTATCAGTCATTTATTTAAAAGTAGACATTATAAACCAAATGTAATGGTCGAAACCAAATTATACTAATATTCACTATGGTCTATTTTGCATTTATTTGAGTTTAACTAGCTGACATTTACAGTATTTATCATTTTAAATTACGTATATACTGAGAGGCAGAATATTAGTTCATAATTAATATTTGACATTTGGGTCTCATATCACCATTTTTTCTAAATGAGCTCTCATGAGCAGCAAGGAGCGTCATCTTCATCCTCCTCCTCATCATCATCACCATTACCATAATCATCATCATCATCATAACCATTACCATCATCCTCATCATCCTCCTCATAATCATCATCCTCGTCATCATGATCATACTCATCATCATCATCCTCATCATCATGATCATCCTTCTCAAGCTCATCATCACCATCTCATCACCATCATGATAATCATCCTCATCAACATCATCATCATCATCAACATCATCATTCTCATCATCATCCCCATCTCATCACCATCATGATGATCATCCTCAACATCCTCATCACTATCATCATCATCACCACCATCATCATTATCACCATAATCACCATCCTCACCATTCTCATCATGATCCTCATCATCATCATCATCATCATCCTCATCATCACCATCATTCTCATCATGATCCTCATCATGATCCTCAACATCATCATCATCATCCTCATCATTCTCATTATGATCCTCAACATCATCATCCTCATCACCATCATCATCACCACCATCATCCTCCTCCTCCTCATCATCACCATCATTCTCATCATCATCCTCATTGTCATCCTCATCATCATCACCATCGTCATCACCATCCTCATCATCACCAACATCATCCTCATCATCACATCATCTTCATCATCATCATCATCATCCTCCTCATCATCGTCCTCATCATCACCATCATTCTCATCATCATCCTCATCATCCATCGTCCACACGTGAGATTTGAGCTACACTTGTAGAGCGTAAATTAACTGATGTTTACTGAAGAAAGCTGTTTATTTGAAGGCCAGGTTACATTTTAACCCTCAATCACTGTCTTCAGTTTCAGACTGTTTTTATTCTCTCTCTGTATATTTTTGTACGTTCAGTACTTTTTGCCACAAATTTTATTCCATACAGTGTTAGTGGTCAGGTGACAAACGCCAATCAACTAACACTGTTGAAAATTCATTATTTGGAAGAAAAAAAAACGCTATTAGCTGAAAAAAAAATCCCATTTCATTTATTAACGAGTGCTTCAGCTGTGATGTTAAAACTCTGCTAAATAGGAACCGCTCAGTAGTGTTTTAAACACAGTGTGTGTGTGTGTGTGTGTGTGTGTGTGTAATATATACTTTACAGGAATATATAGTTTGTGACTTTATGAAGGTCACAGTGGCGATGTAGGGGTTAATTAAGGCAGGGCCGCTCCCCTGAGGTGCTGCATCACTTTAATCACACACACACACACACACACACACACACACACACACACACACAAACACACACACACGATAACCCCAGTTCACAGCATGAGAGAGTAAAATGAGGTTATGGAGTTGATTAGAGTGTGTGAGAATTACAGAGCTGACACACTGCAGATGATTTCTGAGGTGTTACGTAAAGATGATTTAACACACACAGAGTCAGCGTGAGAACATATGCACAGCGAGGTATTACATCCTCCCACACACACACACACACACACACACACACACACACACACACTGCTGTTTAAATCAGGAGCGTTCAATCAAGCCTAGTAAAGGTTTGGCTTATAAAAGTCTGGATACGTGACTGACGTGAGGGATGACTGCAGTTATTGTTCTGGCACTTAACTTTTAATTATTAGTTTATGGCAATACATTAAAGACAATTAGATTTAGAACTATTGTGTAAAATTACCTCTGTGTTTAGGTGCTGAATTGAAATAAAATCTGACAGATCCACAGCAGATAAAACACTCCCGAACACACGCAAGGCCTTGGGACTATATTCCTCTAAAAACATGAAAGAACTCCATTTTTTAGGCATGTTAGTGAAGACGTGCAGAAATAGAAAGCATAAATGCAACAATGTGCTAAACATTGTGGCAGTGGGTGTGACTGACACAGAAGGTATAAAATCCTCCATAACTGATGACAGTAAAGAACACGGTTTAAAAGCACAGACGTTATTCATAATAAATAAATCTAGAGCGCTATAACCACTGTAGCCTGTTTCACAACTGGCTAATTAGCGGTTAGCACATGAACTAGCATGCTATCAGGCCTGAAGCTAATACTCAATGCTGAACTCATACTATATGTTAGAACTAGATAGAGTGAGTGAGAGAGAGAGTGAGAGAGAGAAAGAGAAATAGATTGAGATAGAGAGAGTGAGTGAGAAAGATAGAGAGAGTGAGAGTGTGAGAGATAGAGAGAGTGAAATAGATTGAGATAGAGAGAGTGAGAGTGAGTGAGCGATAGAGAGAGATAGAGTGAGTGAGAGAGAGAGTGAGAGAGAGAGAATGAGAGAGAGAAAGAGAAATAGATTGAGATAGAGAGAGTGAGAGTGAGTGAGAGAGAAGGGGAGAGGATGAGAGATAGATAGAGAGAGTGAGAGAGAAGGGGAGAGGATGAGAGATAGATAGAGAGAGATATAGAGAGTGAGAGATAGAGCAGTGGTGTATACAATAATGCAAGATGAGTTTTGTTTACCATTTTCTATGATTTAATATTCATACTCTGTTGAACAGAGACCTGTTTTCCTCAGTCTCTCACATACATGCATATTTAATCAGTTTCCTTCACACACACACACACACACACACTTTGCATACTTGCTCTCCAACGTCCTCCTACGTCATTGGACATTAACATTCACATGCTGAGAGATCCTCAATGCAAAACATGCAGAAAACCCCAGAAGGATGGTGAGAAAGAAAAACAAACAAGGACTGCTTGTGGTTCTTCTGTTGCGCTTCAGCATATTTCCAAGATTTTCCTAATGAGTATGAGGATCCGGTCACTTCCTCAGGTGACCACCAGAGGAAGGGTTCAAAGGGTTTACAAGCATCTCCAATATTTAACAGATTGACTGAGATGACGAAGGCCAGAAGAAGACTTCTGGATAGGAGTTGTGTTTGAGCCCAACCCCATTCAAGAATTCTGGCACCTTTCACATGATCAGTCTGAAAGAAATGCCAGGAGACATGTGTAGAAGATCAGGAGATCCTGTTAGGTTTGTGGACATTTATTCTGTTGATAAGTCTTCATCTCTGATTCTTCACTAGAATAAAGTGCTTATAGACTGAGAAGCAGTGATGTCATGTGCAGCTGGATGTGTGTGTGTGTGTGTGTGTTAGTCAGCGTGTGGTATGTGGGTATAGGGGTATGACCCCTGATCCAGGCTAGTGGGCTTTTCTTCTGCAGTCACATGCATGATATTTCAGACTTCTCTCTCTCTCTCTCTCTCTCTCTCTCTCTCTCACACACACACACACACACACACATTACAGTACCGACTTGGTAAATGTGTGTGTGTGTGTGTGTATGTGAGAGATATTTGTTTGGAAACCCCGATTGCACTGTGGGAAAGGCTAAATTCAAGGAGCAACTGGTGACCTTTAAGTAATATGAAACACACACACACACACACACACACACAGCTGAGTTGTTTCATCCATTATGCGAATGTGACCTTCTCAAGCGCTCTATAGGGATATGACATGGTGTGTGTGTGTGTGTGAGAGAGACAACCTGCTGAACAGAAAGATGACATCACACTGCTGACCAATCAGAGTCTAGCAGGACACTGTGCTGATGAAGCTGTATTTCTTTTTCTCTCTTTCTCTCTCTCACTCACACACACACACACACACATTTACCAGGTCGGTACTGTAGTGTGTGTGTGTGTGTGGGTGTGTGTGTGTGTGTGTGTGTGTACGTGTGTGTAGGATGAGATTGGATTTGAAATTACAGCCACAGTCTGATTCATGTGCTGTCACACACTGTATGCAGATGAACACATATTTATTGTGTGTGTGTGTGTGTGTGTGTGTGGTCTGTACAGAACAGTCAGAACAAACAGGGGCACACTATTTTAATACCATGCACCGTATTTAGGTGTGTGCACACGTGTGTGTGTGTGTGTGTGTGTGTGTTCTCCATCACCAATCCCAAGGCATTCAGGGACTTTTTTCACACATCCTTCACAAATGCAGCATTAATCAATTGTACACACAGGTCACCACGGTGACCTGTGTGTGTGTGTGTGTGTGTGTGTGTGTATGTGTGTGTGGTGTCACGCTCTAATTGCTTCCTGTTTCATTGGGTTATTTAAACAGTCCATGATTGCAGTTTAATCCATTAGCGCTACTTTATAATTAATATAGTAATGAATAAATCCTGCCTGAGGAGTGAGGGGTGATGGGAAACAGGCTAAAGGATAAAAGCTAATGAAATATTCAAGAGGAAGATTTGGACAGGAAGTGGTCCAATAATGCTAATGTGGGGTTCTAAGTGTCTAAAATGCTAATGAGGAGTTAGCTAGCTAAGGAGAGTTCCGATGAAACGTGTGCACTAATGAGCTAGCAAGAAAAAAAAGCAGCTAATTTCTGCTGCTGTAACATTCGACAGCTAAAGCACTGAAGCACACACTTAAAGACCTTCAGTATATCCGTGGTTCCGAGTCATTACCGCCTCAAGGCTATGATATACACAAACAAGCCCACACTAATTACAGCCCTGCACAAGTCATTAGCCGTGCTAGCACTGGAACAGGAAATTAATTCACACACTGCTTCACTATTTTGTTATTCAATGATTCATCGTCTCCCCGAGTCAGTGTTAGTATTATCACTGTATAGGATGTTAAATAAATACAGAGCTAGTTCTGGGTTAGGGTTAGCATTAGCAGTAATAAATAAAGCAAATGGTAATACATGCAGAGCTAAATCTGGGTCAGTGTTAGCATTAGCTTTCTAATGAATTCAGGATTAACAGAATGCTTATTTGAAAGTGTGAGATGATCCAGGCAGATTCCAGCAGTTACAGCAAGGATTTTTAGGATTACTGGGAAAAAATAGCAAAGCTGTGAGAATTAGCATTAGCTTGTGATTTCAATGTGGGTATTTTTCACTCCATTTTCTCGGTTAATGTAACTCTGGATCCTTTTAGCGCGAGGAGATGAGAGACATATTTTTGGAATCAGGAGAATTAGGTCTGTGAGAAGTATCTACTGTGGGACAGAAGACACACTTCTGTTCAGCATCGTCTTCACCACATCAGTGTGTTCTGAAGGTGTTAATTACAACACATTGGCTCTGTTACATCCCAGAAATGTTCTAAATGACAAGCGTTAAAACAGGATAAATCTCCAGATAAATCCTGCCTCGGAATTATTCTGTGTGAAAACCTGTGCAGAAACCAAACGTGGAACTTCTGTTTCAGCTCTGGCTAAATATAAGTAAATAAATAACTAAATATTAGAAGAGCACTCAAGGATTTAAAGTGTGAGCTTCTTTAAATGCTAGGTGATAATTTGTTGTACAGCGTCACTTAAGAGAACTGTATCTTCAAATATTTTAACATTCAAACCAGCAGGAAAGGAAAGAAGTCAATTCATTACACACAAGCCTACAGTGACTGCTCCAATGTTGATATCATTAACAAATACTGCTCATAGAAGAAAACAAAAACAATCCTAGATTTCTATTTAATACTGTAGCAAAATAAACTAGGAATAAAACCACCACAGAAACACGCACACAATCACAATCATTACATAGCAGCGAAGATTTCATGAATATTTAAAGTTGAAAATATTAGACATGAAATTCAGATTATTAATTTAAAAGCAGACAGTTTTATAACTAACCCTGTAGATAATAATATAATAATATCTGATCAGCGTTTGGAATGTTTTATTCCCCTTAGAGAGACCGAACTAGCTTCATTAATCTCTTCAGCAAAATCATCAACTTGCATACTAGATACTTTACCACCGTGTCTTCAAACAGATTATTCCAGAAGTAATCATACCCATTCTAAATATAATCAATTCGTCCCTTAGCACTGGCTATGTACCAAAATCATTTAAACTATCTGTTATTAAACCCCTGATTAAAAAACCTGACCTTAATTGTCCAGCTATAGACCAATATCAAAACTCCCCTTCACCTCCAAGATTTTAGAAAAGGTTGTACACAGCAGCTACGCTCGCACTTACAAAGGGACAACATTCATGAAATATATCAGTCAGGATTTAGACCTCATCATAGCACAGAGACAGCGCTAGTTAAAGTAGTAAATGACCTTCTTCTGACCTCTGATCAGGGTTGTGTCTCGCTGCTTGTGTTACTCGACCTTAGTGCAGCTTTTGATACTATAGATCACACTATTCTCCTTGATAGATTAGAAAATGTTGTTGGCATTAAGGGAACAGTCCTCTCCTGGCTCAGGTCTTATCTGACCGATCGTTATCAGATCGTAGATGTAAATGGTGATTTCTCCATGCGTACTGAGGTTACTTTTGAGTTCCCCAAGGTTCTGTTTTAGGCCCACTGCTTTTTACTTTATATATGCTACCCCTAGGACAAATTATTCGTAAACATGGAATTAGCTTCCACTGTTATGCTGATGATACACAGCTGTATGTTTCAGCGAAGCCAGAGGACAGACAGAAGCTTAGTAAAGTTGAGCATCCTAGTAAAGAAAGCTATCCTAGTAATATTATCTACATGAGCATCATTTGATGCAGGCTATTTGCTGGTACCTCGAATAATGAAGGCTACAGCAGGGGGAGGAGCGTTCTCTTATAGAGCCCCACAGTTATGGAACAGTCTTCCTATTAGTGTTCGAGACTCAGACACAGTCTCAGTGTTTAAGTCTAGGCTTAAAACATATTTGTTTACTCAAGCTTACCATGAGTAGGCTTTTATGCAAAGCACACAGTCTTATCCATTACAGGATAGTAATCATACCTAACAATCTCTCCCTCTCTTTATCTCTCTCTCTCCTTCTGTTGAGCCACACATGATATTATGGAGATGCCAGTGTTCCTGACCCTTTCTACTCTCCGGACCTGCCTAATCCATCCTGATGCCATACCTCTGAATGGAGCTCTCATCATCTGCAGGCTACAACCCGGAGATTGCTGAGGATGGTACCGCTTGAAGTACCATGGAAATGGTTTTGTACCTCAATTCCACATGGACATTCTCGTTGTGGTTGCTGGGACTACACTATGGCCTTAAGATTGCAGTTACCACATACAGTTCTGCACTCAGGTCTCCTTTAGTGAACGTTGGACTATTTCAACAAACAGACTTCACATAAAAACCATAATGAACTTTCTTTTACTTTCACACTATCCGGTGTTACCCAGATGGTGATGGGTTCCCTTCAGAGTCTGGTTCCTCTCAAGGTTTCTTCCTCACATCATCTTAGGGAGTTTTTCCTCACCACCATCACCAATGCCTTGCTCAATTGGGATACATTCACACACGTAACATCGGTATCATGTGTTTATATGTTTCTGTAAAGCTGCTTTGAGACAATGTCCATTGTTAAAAGTGCTACAAAAATAAAACTGAATTGAATGTAAAATAAATTTTACATCAAGTAGCAGACTCTCTTATCCAGAGTCACTTCTGTTTTTAGCCCCGCCCCTTCCTACACTCATCATGCATTTCCTGTTTTAAAAATAATAATAAAAGTATGTGCTAAACTGAATTCATGAATTTAAATAACATCCATTTAAATTATGTATCCATTTCCCAAATGTATCACAGTGCTTGACAGGACAATGGAAATTGCTATCTGAGCGAACCCAAATTTCTTCTTCTGGGGATTAATAAAGTATTATCTTATCTTATTTTAACACCCCCCTCCCCCTCAACGCAGCACTCACCACCTCCATAACCCTGAGTGACTGAATGAAGGTGTTTGGGATTTTGCTTCTGTTGATCATCTCAGAGTGGGAACACAGAAGAGTGGCATGGTGAGTTAGAAAGTTGGAGAAGGAGTGAGTGAGGATGGATGTGAGAGCCCTCCTGCTCTCTCGTTAAACGACAGAAGAGCACATCAGAGTAAAAGCAGGGTAGAGAGCCGAGTGAATCATACACTAGCATTAAATTACTGCGCGCTCAGCTTTTGGCAGGGTAATAACGCCAGCACCAGTTACTGCACAGTTTTCTGACAAAAGCAGGTGGACAGTTCCACTGCAGGACTCAGCTATTTATATCCCTCTGTGCGCTCTGTGTGTTTCAGAAGTCAAAAGTGTTTACAAAGCAGAAAGAAAATAAACAAACAGACTAATCTTCACCAAGGTCAGAGTCGTGATAACACACAAGAATAAATTTAATTGTAGGTTTCGGGGGGAATGGAGGTCACTTGTATTTCCTGCTATTTAGGAAACATGTGATTACATTTATTTTAATTTCACAGGAGATCTGGTTGCTATGGCAATGTAATATCAATATTATGAGTTTGTCAAAGTGCGGATGTGTTTAAAACAGATGTGTGTGACTGACTGTTCGAGGGTTGCTTACGAGGTTCCCCAATGGTTCTGTGGAGAGTTAGTTTTCTAAGAACAGGCTTACTGAACCTCTGAATATATCTGACTGGACATGAAATATATCTCTGTCACGAGTTACTAAATTCCTGACCTCCAAAGGTGCTAATGTTCCTGAGCTCCTATGGTAAATGGTCTGCACTTATATAGCACCGTTTAACCTTAGCAGTTCTTCAGAGCTGCCATGCAAGGCTGCCACTGAGAGCAACTTGGGGTTCAGTGTCTTGCCCAAAGACACTTCAGCACGTGGAGTTGTGTGGGCCAGGAATCGAACCTCCAACCCTGCGATTAGTGGACTACTCTACCACCTGAGCCACAGCTGCCCCAAGTCACAGCTCCTATGTTCATTTGGACTTCATCCATCACCAGGCTGGTCTACAGCAGCAGCAGCTGGAGCTCTGATAAATTACCGTCATCTCACGATCCACACAGTGACTATCCTCACAGTCTGTTATCCACCCTGTAATTCCTCTCATCTGTCTGTCTCCATCTGTCTCACTGCAAGACTGTCTCACTGACTACAGACAGAGGAACCAAACTGAAACACACGCCACACTGACAGTTCACCAGAGCAAAATGTAGCCATCTGTCTCTCTCACACACACACACACACACACACACACACACACACACACACACACACAACTTAATTTAATTAAGTTGCCAAAATATAAAAAAATCAACACAGTTTAATCTGAGACGCTGTGTCTGTCTCTCTCTCTCTCTCTCTCTCTCTCTCTCTCTCGGTATTCTCTCTCTCTCTCTCTCTCTCTCTGTATCTCTCTCTCTCTATGTTGCAACTGTTCATCTGGCTAATTCACACAGCACCTGTTCCATCTCTATACACAGATTAATTACACACAGACCATTTTTCATTTTCCTCTGTTTCTCTACTTTCTCCATCTCTCTCTCTCTGTCTCTCTGTAGGACAGTCTTTTTCTTCCCACCTGGTGTGGGAGTTCTTTTCTTTTCTTAAACCTCCCTCTATCTCTCTCTTTATTCTCTGCATTTCTTTTTTCTCTCTTTAATTACCGTTAATTAAGTTCTCAGTGGCCGGGGTTATTTTTCTCTGTAGGAGTGCAGCAGTGTTATTAAGCCCAGAAATAATGATGGATGGTGTGTCTCTCTTTCTCTCGTACCTCCCTCTGTTTCTCTATCACTCTCTCAGGAGGAGTTGCACACAGACCAAGTTTCCGGTTCTGTATGTAGTGTGGGATTTGGGGCGTTTAAAGTTAACAGAACATATCCAGAGACAAGGATTTTAGACCAGACGATGTACCAGGTTATTAACAAAAGCAGGATCTACCATGTGAATATTGTGAACAGTGAGCTGTGTGATCGATAACACTAACATTCAGTAATGTTCTTTTTTTGTTATATTTTGCGTATGTTTTGAGAAAAACTGATGCATTGCAATAGGTTAGTGATGGAAGGATATTCCCTTGTATCTCCATTCACTATGACTTGTACAGTTTGGATACAGAGAGTGTGTAGTTTTGTGTAGTGCACATGTATATATTCTCTTCCCTTTCTCTCTCTCTGGCTTTAACAAATATTGCTAACAAAGTTCTTCTTGTCCTCTGAAGACTGGGGTGTTTGGTGGAAGGCTTAAAAAAACATTACAGCTTTGGACAGGAAAATAAATTCTTTTCGCAGTCTTTATGTTACAGTCGATGCCTGCAGTGGCCACCAGAGGGCGACTCCATTCCCTGATTAAAACTGATTGCATTCCTGTTCTACTGACTTGTCCTTGTGACATTCTCAATTCTAACCTGCATCCATCATTGTACTTAACTCAGTCTTGGAGGTCACAAACTCTCCAGATCCCTGTGCATTTTGACTCATCTTTGCCCTATGTATTGCTTTTTGTGTGATCTTTGCTACTCCATCCACTCCGCCTTTATAAACGTGGGTGGTCTAATGGTTAGAGTTCAGATGTCAGGCCAGTAACTTGGGTGTAGCCTGCTGGTTTGAGTACTAGCACGTAATGAAGCTACCTGCCAATGAGTCATGCAAAGAACACATGAAGAGGCTTTGGCATGACAAAACAAGCTAGTTGACCAAATGCGACACATTGTAGTAGCTTCCTGCAGTTATTTACAAACATATGTACCAGATAGCAAGTTCTCTATGCTTCAGTTTCCAGTCTGAGGTTAATTCAAAACTCAGTCAGTAGCTGCGACCTCCAACTTCATCATGGCTGGCTCCATGTCACATATTACACCATCTCCTTCCATACAGTTCCACTGAAGTATCCCAAGAACTTACTAAACGGCTATTTCTTCTTTCCAAAATAGACATTTTGGTCCATGTAAAATCTAACATCTAGAGAGGTGATGAGTGGTAGTGTTTTATATGCTTTAACTGACCTGGCTACACACTTCATGAGTAATGAAGGTAATGTTTCTCATCTTAAAAACATTCCGTGTGTGTTCTCCAGTTTCCTCACAATTCATAGATACACTAGTCTTTCATGCCAGGTCGTCATGTCCAGAGCTGTGGAACAAATCCAAAGTCCTGTAAGGTAAAGGGAGGGATGGGGTGGAGGCCATCATACCCTCAGTCACACTTGAAGTCTTGCTTACCAACAACATCTTAGAGGGAACTAATAATATGATGTGCAAAACCTTAGTGAACACCAGTGCCATGTACAATTTCATGGATATTTAGCTAGCCCCAAACCCCAAGCTTAACGAAAGTGTCTACCCAGAAAGCCCTTTTCTTTCATCCACATTGTTTGATTATTGTTGTTACAGGCACTGACTTACTTCTTGGTATATGGGATCTCTCTCAGCCCAGGAGTAGCCCACTCTGCTGGGATCATCCAGCCATCTACTGTGGGTCCAGAATCATCTTTATAAAGATAAAGGTTGGAAGATTTAGTCTCTGCACCGAATACCATCAAAGCTGCACCCAGGGATTTGAGTGAAAGATTGTATTTAGTATCACAATTTGTGACTAAGAATATTTGCTAACACCCCAAGCTGTATTTCAAGCCCATTAATGACTTCTTGTGATTAATCATCTCCAAAGGTAAGACTAAATAAATTCCTAAAAGACTCAAAAAGTCTGAGACTGGCCTCAGCTCATACCATCAAACAGGTAAAAGGATGCAGTGTTCCTTTCTCTAATGAGACTCTGTTGGCTTTCTTCTTCTGATAGCAGGTATTTCTCCACTTCCTGTATTCCCATCTTCTGGTATCACTAACATTTTGGCCACAAACTGTAGAACATCACCACCATTCTTTTAGCTCTCTATCACCCTGTGTTGTCCTTTCTGTATAGTTCTCTAGTTTATTACTTGCCAAGCTTCCTGGTCTACTGTTTAACAAATATTAGGTTTATGTAGGTGTCTGGTCTTCTACAGTTCTGGTTGTACAGCTCATTGTTCAATAAAAGTTTATTTGTAAAGTTCTTTTAACAATAAACATTCAGTACGTATACATGGACAACAATGATCCCATATTAACTCGATTAAGACGATACTCTGATTAAGAAACTAGCATGTAAACAGCGATTTTTAATGACCTTAATCTGATTAAGGAAGTCGTACTCGAAGTAAACACAAATCGAGTTAAGACGTGTGGAGTATTCCTGTTTTATCAACATGTATTACAGACATGTACACAATTTTAATCACACTATGAACGTCGCGTGGGAGTGTTCACCGCATTGTGCGACAGGACACGATCACACACGGCAGCGCTCAACTGTTTTACAGCAAACAAGAGCGCGGCTGCGTCCCAAACCGCGTACTTACCTACTATATAGTATGTATCTTAGCTGCTATATAGACGGCAAGTATGCCGTTTGGGACGCAGCCCACGGCTTCAAGCAGTCTTCTATCTGCATGTATAGCATGACAAATAATTAACTGCACTTGAAGCATTTAAAAAAAAAAAAAAACCAAAACTGTATACGGTTCCGTAATGAAGACCAACTGTATGTTGATGTGTGAAATTCTGGAGGGACGTCGGACGGCGTGGAGCGGTGACGTAATGACGTGTGCCGTTAATCGATCTATGTTCTATAACACACGTAAAACGGGAACATGACCGGAGTATTCTAAAAGCGACTCATAATCAGAATATTGTCTTATTCAGAATAAGGTCAATAATTAGATTACTGCTGTCCATGTAAACGTAGTCTGTGTCTCAGTGCAGCTTTACATAAATCTGGATGTAGATTTAGATCCCTAATGAGCAAGCCCGAGGTGACAGTGGTGGAGTAACACTCCCTGAGATGACAAAACCTGAGAGGAACCAGACTCAAGTGTACAGGTGTGGAGAAAAACTAAGAGAAACAATAAGGAGTGTGTATAGGATTTTTGAGTTTGAGCAGATTGTGAGTAATAGTCCTGAGATCAGCACAGGACAGTCTTTATGATTAGACCTGCAGTGTTTAACTACAAATCTAAGGCATCCAGGTGAAGATTAAAAACTGATGAAACACCGAGACTTGAACATAAACCGTTTTACTTGTTGTCCTCCAGTTATCTAATTCTGTTACCCTGTGCATGTATCTCCTAGCTTTCTACCTCTTGGTCTATTCCCCTACTTAAACATCTGTTCCCGTTGTGTCTCAGTTTTCCCAGTTTGTGGTTTATGAGGATTCTTTCAGCCATGAGCACAGAATGAGTAGGAACATATAAAAAAGTGCTCAGTTTTAGTACCATTTCCCCTGATTTCTTCCAGAACGATCAGAATGATGTAATCGAATTTGAAAGGTGACCTTTGAGGGAGGTTACTGAAGACTGTACAATGTTTACTTATAACTCTTACATAAACTTATGTTTTATGACGTTATAAATGTCCAGAATGTTACAGAAGGTGCCTTCAAGCTGAAGAAAATGGGAACGCAGCATAATTACAAACTTTTATATGAAGCAGTTTATTTACACACAGTGTTTATTCTGAATCTTGGGGGGTTATTTATTAACATTAATTAATAACACATTTGCCTCGTCTTACTGGACTCCGTGGTTAACCAATTCCATTTTACATCTCTCTCTCACTCTTTCTCTCTCTCACGCGCTCTTGTTCACGCTCTCTCTCTCACTCGTTGAACCTCTCGCTCGCTCTTCCTCTCTCTCTCTCTCTCTCTCTCATTATCCCAGTCTCTGTCTTACACGTTGTCATGATTTCTTTTTGTTTCCAAATTCTCTTTGTTTCGGAGTTTGCCTGTAATTAGCATCACTCTCTGCTCCTTTGTTAAGACAGGACACAGTTCTGTTACACGGTGTACACAGTGTTGTAGAGAGGTTTGTACAGAATGTTGTACGATCGAGGTGGTAATTACACTCCGTCTCGCCGTGGTATTTCTGAAAGAGCACTTGTTCCACAGAGATGTCTCAGAATAAAAACACTAAGGGCGTAGATCTTCATGAACCATGCTAGATACAAATTTAGTAGTGCCCTAGTCCTGTGTAGTATAGAAATCTTCTCTCTTACCATGGAGTGATAAAGAGGAAATTATCGGGCTGGAGAAGGTGGAGATGATGAACAGATGACAGATCTGATATGATGAGAGAACTCAGGAGACAGGTGTAGTGTTTTCAGAGGTTCTAACACAATCAGCAGTGAGCAGGTGCAGCAGTGTAAGAATGTTTTACACTAGATTCTTCTTTAATTGGTTTGGAAGTGTGATTGGAACATACCATTGAGGCTGTCAAGTGGTGGAGGCGTGCGGTTCATATTTATTCATTCAGACCCAAAAATGTATTCCTGTAAGATACCTTCATTATTCCGTCCCTCCAGGATTTTATTATCGGAGAAATGAACACAAAATCAAACAAACTCTGCAATATTCGAGGACCTCGTAATTTTGATCAATTACAGCAGATTTTCCACAGATTTGTGCCGAGACACGTCATGTGATGTCATCACCACCTGCATTCAGCCAAGTCAAATCTTCAATCCGTGTGCGTCGAACATGAGAACAGCTAAAAGGTCTCGTTTACCAACAAACATCACCACGAAAGACTGCGCGAAAAAACGTTGTATCGAAATTCAAAAGAAAAAACATCACAGCAACAATCAGAAAGAAAAACTGCGAGATCGTTTACAGACTGATTATTAAACTTAAATAGAGTAACAAACTGTGTGTGAGATGTGTGTGTTGTTATTGTTGTTATTGTTATTGTTGTTGTTGTTGTTGTTGTGTCATTCCATCAAATGACATCAGTGCCAACATTTCATTATAGGCTTCCAAGTCCAGACATGAGTAAAAGAACAATAACGCAAACAGTGGAAAGTGAGACAGCTGTTTTACACGAGTCACAATCCAGAGTCACAGTCAATCAGAGTCACAATCCAGAGTCACAGTCAATCAGAGTCACAATCCAGAGTCACAGTCAATCAGAGTCACAGTCAATCAGAGTCACAATCCAGAGTCACAGTCAATCAGAGTCACAATCCAGAGTCACAGTCAATCAGAGTCACAGTCTATCAGTTACAATCCAGAGTCACAATCCAGAGTCACAGTCTATCAGAGTCACAGTCTATCAGTTACAATCCAGAGTCAGTCAGTCAGAGTCACAATCCAGAGTCACAATCAGAGTCACAATCCAGAGTCACAATCCAGAGTCACAGTCAATCAGAGTCACAGTCTATCAGAGTCACAGTCTATCAGTTACAATCCAGAGTCAGTCAGTCAGAGTCACAATCCAGAGTCACAATCAGAGTCACAATCCAGAGTCACAATCCAGAGTCACAGTCAATCAGAGTCACAGTCTATCAGAGTCACAGTCTATCAGAGTCACAGTCTATCAGAGTCACAGTCTATCAGAGTCACAGTCTATCAGAGGAACAAGAGAAGTGAAAAGAAAGAGAGATTGTTCTTATAAGAGAGCAGTGAATAATGTAGGCAGCTGAACATGAAGTTGGATCGTAAGTCAGCGTGTAACTAATAGTGCATGAACACGATCCGCTGTATAAACAGGAAGTTCTTTTTCTCACAGATCATTTTAACAAAATCTAAATGACAGTAAAGTGGTGACTGAAATCATCCGTCTCTTGTCTTTGTACCTTTTACTCATCTCAGTTAGAGTGACATTTCCCCTACTTTAAAACCCTTTATTTATAGTTTGTAATGTGTAAACTGGAAGGTAATGGGGACTTTATGTTCTGTGAGAAACAGCGTACACTCTATTGCTGAAGCGCTGTGTATCTTTACATCTCTTTCTCTTCATCCCTCTCTTTTCTCTCTCTCTGTTCCATTTTTCTATTTCCACTTCTTCATGCACCACTGAGTCTGTGATATAATTATTTTAATTTAGTCAATTAGGATAAAAGAGAGAGAGAGAGAGAGGGAGAGGGAGAGAGAGGGAGAGAGAGAGAGAGAGAGAGAGAGAGAGAGAGAAATTGCATGAAATAAATGAAAATGAAATTACTGCTTTGTATTATGGGATGTACTACATGATGAAGTTCGCCCTGTTTTATTATACCTCTCTCTCTCTCTCTCTCTCTCTCCCTCCCTCCCTCCTTTTCCCCCCACTGCTTCCCATTCTGCTATAGGGGGCACTGAGGAGGAGTGCAAACATCTATCAACTGTTCAAGAAATATTAATCTTTATAAAGTCCTGATTCTCTATTTAAAATTCTGTTCAAATACTTACCTCTAATTACCTCTTTTAAGTGGATAGTGACTTAAACAATGTTGTCATTTACTGTTCGATTTCCTCTTTCCCCTGCTGATAGTGAGAGTGTGTACAGTGTGGGCAGCACCAACTGTTTGTTTATTTGTTTGTTTGTTTGTCCACTGGGTGCTAGTTGCCCTCTCTTTTCTGCCATGTCTCGGGGTGTGGGAGCAGGTAGTATTGTGTACACATCATCACGTAGGTTCTAGTAGGTACATAGGGTTAGAGTCTGTGTGCCACAGCCCTGCAGTGTTTGGGTAGTGTAATTAGATTTCATACATGTTCCCTCTCTTAGATCAGACTAGCTTCCTGAATAGTCCAGTTTCTGTGATGGACTGAGTTTTCTGTGTCTGTGAATACAAGACTTTTTTGGGGGGTTTTGGGGATTTTTGTGTTTAATTACAAGTTAATTACAAAACTCTCCAACCTGCAATCCTTGCATCCTAGACCTTAGACTCCTGCGTGATCGTACCTCACCCAAAACATTCATGCTGCCGGTGTGTGTGTGTGTGTGTGTGTGTGTATGTGTGTGTGTGTGTGTGTGTGTGTGTGTGTGTGTGTGTGAGAGAGAGAGAGAGAGAGAGGAGAAAGAAAGATGATTTTTAGGCCCTTCATTTCAGTCAGCAGAGCTTCAGTAACAGATCCGCAGTGATTAATATTTAATTAAATATTAATGAATTATTAATGTTGCAGCTGGACTTCTGCTTCAGTAATTAATACATCAGGACAAATAAATATAAACACACATACGGTAGAATTTAGAGCTGTTACACTGTAATGACTGGAATTTGCTCTAGAATTTGTAACATTTAACTCTTTTATGCTATTTAGTGATTTTTCTTAATTAGTGCACTAGTTTGGTAAGTTGTTCACTATATAGTGCAAGTAATATGGTAGTGGGTGTAGGAACTAGGGTATAGGGCAGAGGGAATAGGGTAGAGAGAATGGGGTGGGGTAGAGGGTAGAGTGTATAGAGGGAATGGGGTGGGGTAGAGGGTATGGGGTAGAGGGTAGAGTGTATAGGGTAGAGGGAATGGGGTAGAGGGTATATGGCGGAGGGAATAGGGGAGAGGGTATAGGGAATAGATCAGAGGCAATGGGGAAGAGAAAATAGGGTAGAGGGAAGGGGGTAGAGGGTACAGGGTAGATGGTAGAGGGTATAGGGCAATGGGTATAGGGTATAGTTTGACACACAACCTCAATGTTTTAATTCCACACTTGTACACAACACCACATGGTTATATTACTGACTTTATCCAAAACACCAGTACACACACACACACACACACACACACACCACACACACACACAAGAGTGAACTACTGTCTCTCCATCATGATCAATACACCAATAACACACTGCAAGCACAGAGAGAGACAGTTGGAGAGAGAGACAGAGCGAGACAGAGAGGGAGGGAGGAAGAGCAAAGAGTGAAACACAGCAAGCCAGATGGAGGGGGGCAGAATGGAATTTGCCACCAGCCAAAACATTAAGTGAATAAAATGTTCTTCAAAGCTCAGTGTGTGGAAACCAGGAGCAGTTTATTAAACATCTGGCGCACACACCCACACACACTCACATTAAACTAGCTGGACGAGTGTGAGGCGTCTTATGCCAAATTTTCCTCCTACTGTTTATTAAAATAAATAACTGCAGAGGTTTTATTGAGCTACGTTTAGAGATGATATAAACTACATGTGGTACACACACACACACACACACACACACACACACAGCTCAATGCTGCTCCTATGGTGGTGTGCAGTGTATAATAGGTTCTAATATAATAACACACCATTATACACTGAGGTTCTGCAGCATGCAGTCCAGAAGAAAGCGGTACTGTGGTGTAATAAATCACTTCCATTTTATTTGTACAGCGATCTGAACAATGGTCATTATCACCACGCAGTTGTGTGAGTTTACGCTTCTTTGTGGTTTCTTGGTAACATGACAAGCTGCGTTTTTTGTCTTATTAACTTGAAGAGAGAGAGAATATAGAGAGGCTGGTGAGGGAACCACTGTTTATACAGTGGTGTGAAAAAGTGTTTGCCCCCTTCCTCATTTCCTGTTCCTTTGCATGTTTGTCACACTTAAGTGTTTCGGAACATCAAACCAATTTAAACAATAGTCAAGGACAACACAAGTAAACACAAAATGCAATTTGTAAATGAAGGTGTTTATTATTAAAGGTGAAAAAAATCCAAACCATCATGGCCCTGTTGAAAAAAGTGATTGCCCCCTAAACCTAATAACTGGTTGGGCCACCCTTAGCAGCAACAACTGCAACCAAGTGTTTGCAATAACGTGCAATGAGGCTTTTACAGCGTCATGGAGGAATTTTGGCCCACTCATCTTTGCAGAATTGTCCTAATTCAGTTACATTAGAGGGTTTTCGAGCATGAACGGCCTTTTTAAGGTCATACCACAACATCTCAATAGGATTCAGGTCAGGACTTTTGTTTAAATTGGTTTGATGTTCCGAAACACTTAAGTGTGACAAACATGCAAAGGAACAGGAAATGAGGAAGGGGGCAAACACTTTTTCACACCACTGTAGCTGCTAGAACATACAACCCCAATTCCAAAAAAGTTATGACGCTGTGTATAAAATGTCAATAAAAACAGAACGCAATGATTTGTAAATCTCATAAACCCGTATGTAATTCACAATAGAAAATAGAAATATATCAAATGTTTAAACCGAGGAAATGGACAATTTTAAGTAAAAAAATATGGTAATTTAGAATTCTATGGCTGTAACACATCTCAAAACAGTTGGGACGGGGCAACAAAAGGCTATAAAAGTAAGTGTTAGTAAAAAGAAACAGCTGGAGGTTAATTGGCAGCAGGTCAGTAACATGATCGGGTATAAAAAGAGGATCTCAGAGAGGCGGAGTCTTAAACGGTTATACCAAAGTCATCCATGTGGATCGCCCACTGGAATCCAAACATACATCCGATTCCCAAGTTCAATATGCATTGCGGATAGGAGAAGTGGTGGCAGACTTCCAGAAATGCTCATACTTCTGCTTCATGTCATGAAGCTTCATTTATTGTATTTGTCAGATGCTCTAATCCAGAGTGACTTACATTTATTTAGTATATACATCGGTGATAAGGGCCTTGCTCAAGGGCCCAACAGTGGCAGCTTGGCAGCGCTGGGGTTAGAACTCATGACCTTCCACTGAGTACCTTTTAAACATGGGAAGTGAAATAACCAGACTTGTGGTGTTACCCCTGATAATGGCACAAAAGAAAGTTGAGACAAAGAACCATTCTTCACCATGATCCAGGCATTAAAATGAGCCGCTTTGTTCTAAACCTAAATCTATTGAATTGGAGAAGCAGTAAAAGAGCAGATGCTGCAATTGTAACTTGTCACTGTATTGTGCATGGCTTTACAAGAGAAGCTTTTACAGATTCAGAGAAGAATCTGTCTCTGTACTCTTTAAACCACATTAGACGAGTGCTGAAAGGTGCTAGAGCCACTGTGGGGGTTTACAGATTCTCTACATAGCCGCGATTAGCATTTCAGACCTTCAAAGATTATATTGTGTAGGATGAGGGTGAAAGAGAATGTGAGAAGAATCCTAGCGAAAGCCAAGGAAGGTCCAAGGTCATTTTTCACCATCAAGAAGGTTCTAACAGGCATCATGGACTCAACAGGGGGAGAGTAACGATACACTCTGGTCATGATTCGATTCGATTCTCAGGATATTTTGAACAAAATTTGAATGAAGAAAAATTATGACTGAAAAGATTTGAATCATAAACAATGCAAAACGAACAGATGTTTAATATTGTAATAAACTACGTGGTTGTGTAAACATATAACCTATAATGTGTGTCAATCGTTGTGCTCCGAAGCTACAGGGCAGATGATTCC
>CM022760.1:33138186-33165686 GCA_012411365.1 Ameiurus melas | reverse complement strand
TTCGTTTGTTATATGGGGGTTTTTGTTGCTTAATTTAGGGCTCATAGCCTGTCTTTTGAGTGTTGTTCAGACATTTTTTGTTGTTTAATCCGGGACATTTAAAACGTATTAAGGGACTTTGGGAACTATTTATAATTTAACATTGTCGCTGAATGTTTTGTTGACTGAACTTTCGATGTAAAATATTTGTCTACATTAGTAAAAAAGGTTAAAGGTTTAACCAATGGTTGGTATTTCTGTTCATAAATAGAAAAGAACTCATGGTAGCTTCCCCTTGTAAAGGCACTACACCAAAGGGGCGTTACAAACACCTGATCTCAACCCCACTGAACACCTTTGGGATGAACTGGAACTGGAGTCTCCTCACAGCAACATCAGCACCTGACCTCAACCTCACTAATGGTCTTGTAACCCTTTATTATAACAGAAAATGGGGGAAACTTCAAATTGGCAACATGCCTTTGTAATAGGAAGTTAAACAAGCACATCAGGGTGCCATGGCCAGGTGTCCACATACCTCTGGCCCTATAGTGTATGTCGCGTCACTGTAGGCTAGGTCACCACTCCGCATTCTAGAGTTACACCATTCAAAACTGACTGCCAATTAGCACCCCTTGACGTTTAGTGTAAATCTATAATAATAAGTAAATAACAATTTAGCTAATGTCAATCCTATTCCTAAATAAAATTCTTCAGAGATTCTTCAGTCAGAATATAGACTGTCTGATATATTTGCTGAAAACTATGAAATTGCAGTTACAGGAAATAGTTGTGGACGATCTTTCACATTCAGTACGTATACATGGACAACAATGATCCCATATTAACTCGATTAAGACGATACTCTGATTAAGAAACTAGCATGTAAACAGCGATTTTTAATGACCTTAATCTGATTAAAGTCGTACTCGAAGTAAACACAAATCGAGTTAAGACGTGTGGAGTATTCCTGTTTTAGTCGCATTATCAACATGTATTACAGACATGTACACAATTTTAATCACACTATGAACGTCGCGTGGGAGTGTTCACCGCATTGTGCGACAGGACACGATCACACACGGCAGCGCTCAACTGTTTTACAGCAAACAAGAGCACGGCTGCGTCCCAAACCGCGTACCTACCTACTATATAGTATGTATCTCAGCTGCTATATAGACGGCAAGTATGCCGTTTGGGGCGCAATACGCGCTTCAAGCGTCTTCTATACGTATGTATAGCATGACAAATAAATAACTGCACTTGAAGCATTTAAAAAAAAAAAAAAACACCCAAAACTGTATACGGTTCCGTAATGAAGACCAACTGTATGTTGATGTGTGAAATTCTGGAGGGACGTCGGACGGCGTGGCACGGTGACGTAATGACGTGTGCCGTTAATCGATCTATGTTCTATAACACACGTAAAACGGGAACATGACCGGAGTATTCTAAAAGCGACTCATGTAAACACCATAATCAGAATATTGGCTTATTCAGAATAAGGTCAATAATTACATTACTGCTGTCCATGTAAACGTAGGCACTGATGTTTAATGGTAAATGAGAGCTTTTTGGCTTCTAACGTAATTCGAAGAGGACTTTGGATGAATGTGTGTTGTGACTTTTATATATATATATATATATATATATATATATATATATATATATATATATACACACACACACACACACGCATACACACAGTTTCACCAAAATTCACAAAAATATTCTGCTCTCATGGATATCAAAATAGCAAACAAAGCACAGGTTTATCAAAAAATATTTGTTAAATATAGCTGTGAAACAATTATTCTGTATGGAGGAACAGTCTCAGATCCCTCACCATGTATTCTCCAACCTCATCAGGCATTATAGGAGAAGACTCAGAGCTGTTATCTTGGCAAAGGGAAGTAGAACAAAGAATTAACTAAAAGGGTGCCAATAGTTGTTCCACACATATATTTAACAAAGATATTTTTTTGTAAACCTGAGTTGTGTATGTAATTGTTTGAAATCCATGAGAGCAGAGAATTTTTGTGAATTCATTGAACAAAAGATCAAAAGGTTAAACAATAAAGACAATTTTTCACAGACTTCTTCGCTCATATTTACCAGGGGTGCCAATATTTGTGGAGGGCACTGATACTACTATCTATCTATCGATCTATATATATGAGAGAGAGAGAGAGAGAGAGAGAGAAGAGAGAGAGAGAGAGAGAGACAGATAGATAGAATATCTATAACCACGTAGCATCAGGTTGCTAGGCTACTCTGTTTTTTTTGGAACCAGGTCAAGATTGCATCTTTCTTTATTAATAAACACTAAAGCAGTTTATACACCACAGAAACAATTAGGAATATTTACAAATGTGCAGCCAGCATTTCTGACAAGACTGACCCATTGAAAGTGGAGTTACCGGGTCTCCTTCCAAAGAAGATGCTAAAGAAAATGGCAAGTCTCTATATAGTACAAATAAAAGAGCAGACCAGAAGAAATCTTCATGCCTGGTCAATCCTACAAAACGAATCGAACTGTGGTAGAAAAACTAGTCAATGTCGATTTGGAAAAGATTGTCCTCACCCATGTAACTACTAGTAAGGTCACTAACACAAAGGTAGATAATCGTTTAATGATTGCTAGCTAACTTTATGGTAGCTACTCGTGGTGTTATGAACTTCCATTATTTGGTTCAGTGTAATTTTGAAAGACCTACAACTGCTCTTTTCTTGCCTCCTCTTACTCTTCTCCCTTCTGCAGTTCTTCTGTATATTCGGACTCAGTCATGTGGTTCTATGTCAATTTTGTTATTGGATGTTGCAATAGTCACTCAAAAATTCCTCATCCGTTGAGACATCTGTGTTGGTTGAGTAATCCATTTTCTCCCTCACAACGATTTACTTACAGTGAGGGAAAAAAGTATTTGATCCCCTGCTGATTTTGTACGTTTGCCCACTGATAAAGAAATGATCAGTCTATCATTTTAATGGTAGATTTATTTGAACAGTGAGAGACAGAATAACAACAAAAAAATCCAGAAAAACACGTCAAAAATGTTATAAATTGATTTGCATTTTAATGAGGGAAATAAGTATTTGACCCCTCTGCAAAACATGACTTAGTACATTGTGGCAAAACCCTTGTTGGCGATCACGGAAGTACTAGCCATGTCACATCCACCCAGACATTATACACCTCCGCACCATCAGAGGTCCCCCTCCACAAATATTAACACCATCACCTACGAAGCAATTCTTTCCCCGAGTTCAAGCCTTCAGTCGGTGTGATGTCTTACCAACTGATCTTTGTATTCTGTAATTACTATTTCTGTGTTTTCACCCTTGCCATGTTGCTCGACTACTCTTTGGACTTTCCCCACTGTCTGGTTTATTCGTGAAGTTCTGTGTTTTACCGTTTCCCACATTTTGCCTGTAATTTTGCATATTGGATTTTATAAATAAACTTCCAGCACATGCATTCGCACACATCTCCTGAGTCCTGTCTGTTTCACCACACAGATATCATTTTGGAGGATTAAGGTATCTTCCTGTATCCTTGCAGTCGGTATCCCCACTCGCTAAATAAGTTGGAGCTCATCAGTGAAATCAGTAGACTGTAGAATAGTCCAGCCACATGTGTTTGGTGTATCACACAGTGGATCAGGCACATGATGATTAACTAATCATGTGCATTTCATTAGTAACACCTAAGGCTCTGGACTACTCAGAAGGTCGGGGGTTCACTGCCAGGCTACCACTGTTGGGCCCTTGAGCAAGGCCCTTAACCCTCTCTACTCCAGGGGGCGCTGTATCATGGCTGACCCTGCGCCTGCGCTCTGACCCCAACTTCCTGACATGCTGGGGTATTTAAAGAAAAGAATTTCACTGTGCTGTAATGTATACGTTATCAATAAAGACTCATTATCAACAATGACTGAGGAAGTATGAAGGGTGTATTTATTTATTCACGCCTGGTTTTTGAATGTTGGTCTACTTCTGGGGGAAAGAATTACTACATATTGATATGCGTTGTGTTGTTTATTTTTTAGCCAATCAAGGTTGGCGTGCTGTTTCTCTGGGGAATATAGGGTTGTGGGACATAATACTGTGAGAACTAAGGGTAAGAGGGTTAAATAAAGCACACACTATATAGAAAGTATGGTTTTCTAATTTCACTGTGTTTCTATGGAGTTTACATTTAGAAACAAAGGCAGTGTGATGTTCACTCTCCAGGCTGACGCTCCTCTAGTAAACCACAATAAAGCTCAGGCACTTGTCCAGCCGTATTGGATGGAGAATCCAAGTAATTTAGCCAAATCTGTGGTTCAGTGCTGCTGCTGCTGCTATACTTCAATACGCCGTTGCGTTCCCGCCAACAGCTCGTACCCGCTGCCAGCTCCTCTAATCTACGTTCCAGTGCAGCGACGGCGCTCGCTCGCGATCCACGTGACAGATCAGTGGAATCTGCTTTGTTCCTTTCTCTTCTCAGCAGTTTTGCAGACATATCTGCTGTTTGCTTCACAGCTGCTCTAGACAAAGGCGATGAATAAACAGCGGAACGTTCAGAAACCTGCGAGATGTTTTTATCACCACAATAAAGAGTTCATTTTAGTGTTCATCTTTTCTGCTTACATTTGAATAGAATCTCCAGTTCAGTGTGCGGGTTTCTGTGTCAGATCGACTCTCCCGTTGGAGATCAGCACATGTTTTCTTTCCTGTTAAATGGCTGAAATACTGTACACTTTAAGTAAGACTGAGCGTTATGATGAAAGGAGCATTCCACAATACTGTTATATTATACACCATATATACTGTACGCTGGCTAATGAACTGTCAGCAACACGTAGACTTACGTCTATATCAACAACAATCCTCAAATAATCACTCTTTACAAGCGTGGTGAGCAGAAAAGCATCTCAGCATGTACAGCTCATCAAATCCTTGAGGTGAATGGGCTACAACAGCAGAAGACCATGTCAGGTTCCTCTCCTGTCGACCAAGAACAAGAATCTGAGGGCATCCAGTGTCAGTGAGTCTGTGCCCATGATATTCTCAGATTCCTGTTCTTATCTGACAGGAAAGGAGCCTGATGTGGTCTTCTGCTGTTGTAGCTCATTCACCTCAAGGTTTTGATGTGTTGTACATTTTGAGATGCTTTTCTACTCACCTCAGTTGTACAGAATGATTATTTGAGTTATTACAGACTTCCTGCAAGTTCAAACCAGTCTGCTGATTCTCCACTGATCTCTCATCATCAAGGTGTTTCAGCCTGTAGACCCTCCAATTACGCAGTCTTTTACTGCACCATTTTGTGTAAACTTTAGAGCAGCAGTCACCAACACCATTCCTGGAGATCTACCTTCCTGAAGACTTTGGCTCCAGCCATAATGGTGGCCACCTGACCATCTAATCACTGCATTAAGAATTTCTTGGTTGAGTAAAACACGTTAGATTTTGGTTGGAGATGAAACCTGCAGATCTCCAGGAAGAGGGTTGGTGATCACTGGTCTGGAGACTGGTGTGTGTGAGTGAAAATCTCAGAAGATCAGCAGTTTCTGAAATCCTCACACCAGCCCATCTGGCACCAGCATGTTAATACTAATAAGAGAAATAAAAGTTAATAATGAAACAGTAAAGAAGTGTAAACTCCTCTGTCCTGAAGATGTCAGAAAACCTAAAGTTATAGCTTTACCACTGACTGTTACACAGCGCTGACACTGGAGACTCCTTCCATAAATTCCAAAATGTCTTCTTCCTTCAATAACGCGTTGCCATGTCGACACATTTTTAACTGTTTATTATCAGTGGAGCGTCCGCTGAACACGTCCCTGTGAATGAACTTTTACCATAAAATCAATAACGTATTAGAATGAGTGCCTGTGATTTGCAGCTGCAGTACTGTCAGAGCTGCTGTTATAGAAAATTTAATCAACAGCTGTGTGAGAGAGTGTGTGTGTGTGTGTGTGTGTGAGAGAGACAGCAGGACACAGACAGCAGTGTGTTATCTGTGTCTCTGATCTCTGTAATGGATGATCAGATTTTCTCTCAGAGTGAAACACACACTGCCTTCTTCTACTTTAAAATTACAGAAATAAAGTGACGTGTGCGTGAGAACGCCTCTGTGTAACTCAGGTGAGATCTCAGGTTATCATTCCCTCGGCCCGGCGTATCGATCGGGAGCTGAGAGCCTCTGATTGAGTTCGAGGCATTTTAAGAAGCTTTTCTGCGTAAAACTCACACACTTTCCCTTCGTCGGCAGGGAAATGAAATGCGATCGATTTCCCAGAATGCAATTCTGAGCTCATTGATTGCCTGCGTGCACTATATATAGAGTTAAAAAAATAGAAACTTCCCCTACAGGGTTCACAGGAGGATGTGGAGAGCATGCTGGCTGGGAAGGTACTGAAAACACAGCAAACATGCACCGCCATACAGCGTATCAGCGAGGACCGCTAAGCACTGAGAACATGGAAAGAACAATTAACAAAATGTGAGGGGTTCAGTATAGCGTGGGGGGTTCAGTATAGCGTGGGGGTTCAGTATAGCGTGGGGGGTTCAGTATAGCGTGAGGGGTTCAGTATAACCGTGGGGGTTCAGTATAGCGTGGGGGATTCAGTACAGCGTGAGGGGTTCAGTATAGCGTGAGGGGTTCAGTATAGCGTGAGGGGTTCAGTATAGCGTGGGGGTTCAGTATAGCGTGGGGGGTTCAGTATAGCGTGAGGGGTTCAGTATAGCGTGAGGGGTTCAGTATCTTGTGAAGCATGGGCGTAACCATGCACTCTTTGGGGGGTCATGTACCCCCCCATTTTGAGGAAATAGCAATCTGTGCCCCCAATATACAGGAGAAATATTTTCTATATATCCCGCTTTAATTTTCCCTGCCAACAGATCTGTCTTTTCTTCATCTATTCTATTTATTTTATTGATCTATTTATTTATGTCTATTCTTTTTTAAAACATTTCCGTTTGTTAAGGAAAATCGGTGTGTCCCCTCCAATTGTACACTTGGTTTCGCCCAGACACAACGCGAGATCGTTGATGTACTGTAGCCGCTCAGTCTGTAAGAAATGGAGACAGCAGACAAGTGTAGAAAAGTGCAGCAGAACATACGAGCGATTATCACACAGTCAGTAACTAGATACCTAAATATCTAGGCTAACGTCAGTTCCGGTTTTTGACCATTAACGGTACAGTCACGTGCACATCCTCCTGCCGAGTTCACTGTGAAAGTGAGGAAAGTTGCACACCATTTCGTTCACAGAGAAAACATCTGCCCACAGGACGTCCACAGCACCCTATTGTTTCCCCATGCTGTGGGAGCTTCTATCACTCAGAAACCACGTGGGGGGTCTAGCGCTTGGACCCCTCCAATGTCCATACCATGGTTACGCCCTTGTTGTGAGGGGTTCAGTATAGCTTGACGGGTTCAGTACCGTGTGAGGGGTTCAGTATAACGTGACGGGTTCAGTATCGCGTGACAGGTTTAGTATTGTGTGAGGGGTTCAGTATAGCGTGACGGTTCAGTATTCAGGTCTGGTGTGACTGTGTAGCTGTAGTCGGCCAGCGAAGTGTCTGTGGTGTGAATCAGTTAGAAGATAAGCCTGGCAACTGCACACAAATTCCCCAACAAAGTCGTAGGAAACTTCTGATGTAACAAACCTGCATGGATAAACACATGTACTACACACACACACACACACACGCACACACACACACACACACCTACCTACACAGGCTAATACTAATGTACCTACTCACTGGCCACTTTATTAAGAGCTTATTTATACAGTTATATAATCAGCCAACCACGCGGCAGCAGAAGAATGCATAAAATAATGCAGATAAATCTCAAGAGCTTCTGTTAAAGTTCACATCAAACATCAGAATGAAGAAAAGGTCTGGTCTCTGTGACGTTAACCTTGGCATGGTTGTTGGTGCCAGATGGGCTGGTTTGATTATTTCAGAAACTGCTGATCTTTGGGGATTTTAACTCAGAAGATCACATCAGGTTCCTCTCCGGTTAGCCAAGAATCTGAGGCTCTCATGGGCACAGGTTCACCCACACTGGACAGTTAAACATTAGGAAATCTATCTGGTCTTTTTCCAGTCTTCATCTGTCTAGTGTGTGTGTGTGTGTGTGTGTGTGTGTATTATATTCTCAGATTCCTGTTCTGATCTGACAGGAGAGGAACACGATGTGGTCTTCTGCTGTTGTAGCTCATCCACCTCAAGGTTTGATGTGTTGTGCAGAGATATGTTTGTGCTCACCACGGATGTAAAGAGCGATTATTTGAGGTACTATAGACTTCCTGTCAGTTCAGACCAGTCTGGACAGAGGTTTTTTGTACCATTCTGTATAAAGACTGTTGTGTGTAAAAAGGTTTCTAGCAAAGAACTGAAGATATGAAAATCATGCTAGCAAAGCACACTATTCAAGAAAAGCCTTAAGTAAATTAAAAAAAAAAAAAAAGATAGCAGACCCTTGATCAATAGCAATTGAGACTAACAAAGGATATGCCAAACATATTCTAGCAAAGCTCTGGAGAGATGTAAAACATGCTAACTGTGTACAGAGGCCAGTAACCTGGTGCTAGCACAGCACTGATGGACATGTACAGCACTAAGGACCTGGAACACACATTTGCAATGAAGTTAGCAAAACTTCATGGGCATGATGTAACAGTGCTGAAAACATGCGGCATGCTAGCTAAGAACAGAGGATACAGGAAAAAAGCTAGCAAAGCCAGCAACTGAGGCTTCAAAGCACCAAGCACAAGCAAAGCTTAGAGGTCGAGCACGAAGGACATGGAAAGTACATTAGAATTGTACAGTGGTTAGTAACCTGATGCTAGCAAAGCATGCTAGATATGCAAAGCACTAAGTATATATTAACTTAGCTAACTTTGTCAAGGCTAACAAAGGACATGAAAACCAGTGGAAATGTAAAGCATGCTAGCTATGCAAAGAGGACATGCAGTGAGTCAAAGCAGTGAGGACATGGAAACATTCCACCATCTCACGCACATCCCAGAATTCCCGGCTGAAAGCTTATCAGAAACATCTCATACCTGTGAATCTACTTCCTGTTCCCACCTCCACTGTAGCTAATTGACCTGATTATCTCCTTTATCAGATTAGCTTTTTGATTAGCAGCTAATTTAGTGGTTAAGCTCTAGGTGATTAGCTGTAATTGAAAAATAAACAATTTGGATGCGGATTAGCCGAACAAGAAAATGGAGTGATTTCAGGATTAAGGGTTTAAAGCATTAGCAACAAATGCTAGCTCATTAAATATGCTCATTTAAACCACTGCATTGAGTTCTATACATCGACGTGTGTGTGTGTGTGTGATGGATAAAGATCACTATTCACATCAAACCACAATGCTTCAATATTTTATTAAATAACTGGATGTGACCGATCGGTGAAAGGACACTTCCTGCTTCCCGTAGTGACGCTGGCACTGTGTTTTATTTGTTTATCGCAGACGAAGTGGAGTAGATGTAATATTTCTAGGATAAACAGACATCTGAATTTTACACATAGCAACCACAAACACTTCTCATGGAACAGGTTAATACAGCACCTGTACGTACAAGAAGAAAGTTCAAGACACACCTGTATTATTTAAAAACAATAAAGTGAGTCGTGGGTGAGGTCGTGGATGTGTCCGGTCATGGGTGAGGTCGTGGGTGAGTTTGTGAGGTCTTGGATGGGTGAGGTCGTGGGTGGGTGAGGTTGGGGTTGAGTCTGTGAGGTCGTGGATGGATGAGGTCATGGTTGAGGTTGTGCATGAGTGGGTGAGGGAGAGAGGTTGTGGGTGAGTACATGAGGTCATGGTTGAGGGAGAGAGGTTGTGGGTGAGTAGGTAAAGTCGTGGTTGAGGGCGTGGGCAAGTCTGGCCAATCTTGAAACACTGTGTTGACATCAAGGCTCTTGCAGCCGCTCTGGAGAAGCTGCGCTGGCTGAGGGAGTCGGCTGCTCTCGTATTGCCATTGCCGTACTTTGATGCCGTACATCATAGTTACGCTGCATCAGCATCAAGTCGAACAAAAATTGTAACCGGCACGCACCGCTTCAAATCATCCACCAAACGGTTTTCGCAGCGCTGCATGAAGTCGAACACACCTACTCTGCCCTTTACTTTTATTGTCACTTCCTGAGGCTCAGCTCGTAAACAAGTCCTCGTTAGTGAAGCCTGAAGAGGAATGAACAGAAATAAGGGGTCGCGCTTGTTTACTCCCTGAGAAGTGTCTAGGGGGAGATTTAAAGGTGTAAAAATGTTAATAAAGAATTAACGAGGAGGTACAGGATAAAAATATTTCTCCATTCCAGACAGAAACAGTTTCCATAGTGAAGAGGCAAGAGCCGGTCTAACACACACACACACACACACACACACACAGAAGAAGCACTCCTCACAGACAAATAAGACACTTTATTGGATTGGCCTTTTTGAGTGTGCACAATGTATGATGTTTAGATGCATATGAAGAATTGAATATCAGAGGGTATAAATTACTGCATCATATCCTGAGGGTGCACAAACTTTTTGCACATATGATGCATGCATTTATATTCATTGACAGTATACATCCTCGGCTGTGTTCTAATACAACCATGATGACTAGGCTTCAGTTCATCCAAGATGGTGGCACGGTAGCACGCAGTGGCCAGTTTGGGTCCACTAATATGGTGCTTGTTTCGTGTAGCCTACACCAATTTGGAAACGTTTTAAACAGATGTACATTTGAAGCACAGGTGTACATGTGTAACATCACCAAATTCTGCTGAACATTGGAGAACCAAGCTCGGGAGGAAGAAACAATGGACTGATGAGCTACGTGACCTCGAGCTGCTACACGAACCAGGCCCTGGGAGCGTGGCATTTCCTGATGCTGCTGGCTGGAAGGGAGAGTGCTGGAAACGGTGTGTGAGACAGCAGAGGCGCAGAAATCGAGTCAGCATCCGTGCTAGGTAAAAGTGAACCCAAGCCGTTCCGGCTCTACCATCCATTCTCCTCTCCAATGTTCACTCTCTTGACAATAAACTAGACTTACTGAAACTACAGCTAGCTACCCAGCGTGAAGTCAGGGACTGCTGTGTTTTCATTTTTATGGAAACTTGGCTCAACAACATCATTCCAGACGCGGCCATTCATCTAGCCAGGCTAAGCGCACATCTTGTTGACAAGATAGCAGCACTCGTGGCGGTGGTCTGAGCGTTTACATAAACGAGTGCTGCAGGAATGCCGGTGTGGTTTCAAGCTACTCTTCGTCACTGGTGGAGTTTATGACTGTGAAATGTCGGCCATATTGCCTGCCCAGAGAGTTTACCACCGCGCTCATTGTCATTGTCGCTGTACATTCCACAAAGTGCTAATGCTAAGGAAGTGCTAAGTGAACTCTACAGGGCTATCGTATCCTACAGACAGTGCACCCTGATGGATTTTTCATTGTCATTGGAGATTTTAACCATGAGAAGCTGAAATCACTGTTAGCAAAGTTCCACAAGCATGATGATTTTGCAACCCTTGGTACAAACACTTTAGACCTTGTTTACATGAGCAATTACAGTGCTTACAAGGCTGCGCCCCACCCCCACTTTGTCTGCTCGGACCACACAGGACCCATTTCAGTATGCATACCATCCCCACTGCTCAACAGAGGACGCCATATCTGCTACCATTCACCTGTCTCTGACAGATAAAAAGGACAATTACGTAAGAATGCTGTTTACAGACTTCAGTTCAGCTTTCAACACAATCATCCCACAACAGCTGACAACAAAGCTGAGCTGCTGGGTTTAAACACCTCCCTCTGCAACTGGATCCTGAACTCTCTGACCTGGAGACCCCAGTCTGTCCGGATCGGAAACTCCACCTGCAGCACCAACACACTGTACACAGGCGCCCCCCAGGGCTGTGCGCTCAGTCCACTGCTGTTTACACTGCTGACTCATGACTGTGCGGCAAAGTTCAGTTCTAATCACATCAAGTTTGCTAATGACACAACAGTCGTGGGCCTCAATGATGCATCAGCGTACAGGGAGCCGGTGAACCAGCTCACAGAATGGTTTAGAGACAACAATCTATCTCTTAATGTCTATAAGAAATGACTGTCATCTTCTGGAGAACCCAAGTGACTCACCACTGCACATCAATGGAACAACTGTGGAGAGAGTCAAAAACTCCAAGTTTCTCGGTGTGCACATGACCGGGAACTGCACAGCCCAGGAACTACACAGCCCCCAACTGAAAGACCCTACAGTGAACTGTGAGGACATCTGAAACGATCATCAGGGTCTCTCTACCTACCCAAACCTCCTTCAACAACCACTGCATCCACAAAGCCACCAGTATTGCAGACGACCCTCTCATCCTTTTCATGGACTCTTCACCCTCCTGCCATCTGGCAGAAGGTACAGGAGCATCCACCAGCAGACTCCACTACAGTTTCTTCCCCGAGCCAGTGAGATTACTCAACACCCTGCTGCCTCCCAGCACTCACCTGGGCTAACCAAACACCTAACACAATCAGACTCAGTACCACTGTACACCTGCACTTTACACATCTGCACTTTACACATCTGCACTTTACACACCTGCACTTGACTCACCTGCACTTTACACACCTGCACTTGACTCACCTGCACTTTACACACCTGCACTTGACTCACCTGCACTTTACACATCTGCACTTGACTCACCTGCACTTTACACATCTGCACTTTACACATCTGCACTTTACACACCTGCACTTTACACTGCCTCAGTCTCTTTGTACTATGAAACTCATTATTGCTGCCAGTATTGCTGCTATACTGCTAAATTACACAATAGCTTACTGTTTACTGTCCTTGTTCTGTGTATTTTTAAGGTTCTGTGTATTTATTGTTTTGTGTATTTATTGTTTTGCACTCGTCTCACACTGTTGTAGTCCTGTGTACTGTTCTGTGTTGCCCCCTGGTCCTGAAGAAACATAATTTTGTTCCAATGTATACACGTTATATAGAGGAATGAGAATAAAAACCTACACGACTTGACGATCTTGAAATCTACACTTCTAATCCACTTCCTTTAATGCAGATGGAGTGGATTGGGATGAGGCCCGGCTGTCTGGCAGCGTGAACGTCAGCGTCCATGTTTCTGGACAGAATGAATGAGACACAGCTATCCTCCACAGCTGGGTTCTCCATATGGAGCTGCATTTCTGCCATGCGGTGTGTGTTGTGTGTGTGTGTGTGTGTGTGAGACAGAAGACACAAATTTTTGCTAACGTTTGCAGCAGTGTTCCAGTTTTATTCGTACTTCCACATCTCCAGGTGCACATAATGAGGAATTAATCAATAACACAAAGGGGGCGTGGCTTACGACAGAAACTATGTAATGATGCAGACCATGTAACTCTAAACTCCGCCCCTGGATGAAAGCATAACCAATCAGATTTTAAGATTTGGGGTGATAGTTTTTTACACTCTGCAGTACAAAAATCACATAGCATTATAATACTGGATTATTGCATGGTATGTAGATGGGTCTCTTTCTCTCTCTCTCACACTCACACTCACACTCACACACACACACACACACCAACGAAAGTGCCTCTACCATTCTTAATTACTGCACCGAAAGAAACCTGCCTGCGGGCCATAGTTATAAAATCATGCGGTGAGGTGTAGTAGTATAGACACACACACACACACACACACACACACACACACACACACACACACACACACAGTGTTTTCAGTGTTTATAATTTCTCTACAATCTAAAATAACCCTAACCCTAAAACTTGCCTGCGTGTATAATCCAGATAAACACACTTTCATCCTCAGGATCGTTATCTTATCTGCTCTAATTAAACTGGTTTGATTTCTTTGCACTATGGCCTGCATTATAACACTCACACACACACAGACACACACACACACACACACACACACACACACAGAGAACACACACACACACACACACAGACACACACACACACACACACACACACACACACACACACACACACAGAGACACACACACACACACACACAACACACACACACACAGAGAAACACACACACACACACACACACACACACACACACACACACACACACACACACAGACACACACACACACACACACACACAGACACACACACACACACAGAGACACACACACACACACACACCAGCTACAAAACATGGCATCTACTTATTGATATTCACTTGTACTCCATATTTTCTATTTATTTAATTCTTGTGTATTGGACAAAGGAATAAATTGGAATAAATCTGTGAAATGTTTATGGAGAAGAACAGAGGAACCCAAAGTCAGGTAGATCACAATCATGCTAATGCAATGGTTCTCAAAGTGCGGTTCAGGAACCCCCAGGAATCTGTGAAGCACAGTATGGGGGCTGTGATTTATTTTATTTAGTTACAGTGGTGGAAACCACAGATCAGCATTATTAAATGTATTATATTTGTAAATTAGCTACAAGAGCTCTTATAGCTATTAGCCTGTTTGACTGGGTTTAATCCAAACCTCAATAACTCATCTGTAAACAATCTTAATTGGGCTCCTGAACTCCGAACGCAACAGAAAAGCGTTCACGAGTTCGAATGCCAACAACACCACAGCCGTCCATGTTCTGGAGACTGACCGTGTCTCGGGGAGGGAGGTGCTTACTCTCGCTCCCACATCAATCACGGCAGTCACAGCCAATCACAGGCGTCTGTGAGCTCATGTATGAGGAAGCGGGTGGATAGCACCGTCCTCCAGGTGTGTTTCTCGGCTCCATGATGCAGCATGAGCAGAAGTTCAAAAAGATGCTGTAGGCTTTACGGGTCTTGGAGGAAACATGTGATAGCCCTTGTCCTCGTGCACTTGCTGCTGTTGCATTACAGGGAGACCTAACTTATGGGTGGGAATAAACAAGACTAAATTAGTGAGAAAATCTGTGGGGAAAAAACTAAATCACACCCTAATCTGTTCTGTCAGTGAAAACTTGGGGAATAAAAAGCTTCTACTACTGTAATGAATAAAATGAGATCAAATATTATTGTACACATTTAAATAACGAGCCTAATGTCTGAATAAGATTCTATAAAATACATTTATTATAACTGTACAAGTACAGTGAGATGTTTGGAGCAAGCCAGTGGAGAGTAAGAGTAAGTGCTGAGAACCTTCTCATCCGTAACCCAAATTCTTCACCACTAAACCACCTCGGGTCCTAAGTGCAGTACTAATTCTACTGCAGGATTTAAACCAAACCAAAGCTAGTGTGAGATGTCCTGTACATAGACTGCAAAGACACTCACGAACCTTGAAGACCTGAAGAACGTTCCTCATGACACCTTTCAAATCTTCCCAGCAACTGCTAGTGTGTGGAGAACATGTTCACACAGTGGAACATGCTGGTGAAGGAAAACAATCAACTTCAGGCTGCGATACGGAAGCGTTTCTGTCCACTTTCCTGGTTATTAGCTCCAGAGCTAAGCCCTGATTGGGCAGTTGAACCAGTCACTCACAAACAGAAAGTGTACAGTGGAACAATAAATAACAAAGTGAGAACATGCACAGAGCATTTCTCCTACTGACTGATCCTGGTGCTTTGAAATTCTAGTTCTGGTTCTGGTTGTCGTCGGGTGTTTGGATCTGGTCCTCATCCATTTCCCCGTCATGGTCCTAAAGACAGACGGGACAGCGATGTTCTGCGTGGATAAGGACCTCTCACTCACAGCACAGCAGCCTGCGGAGACATGCTGCAAAGCATCATGGGAAATCAGCCTGGACCCAAACACACTAATGGGATTTAACTCGGCCCTGTTTCTCCCTGGGTCTCTGTTTCACACACACACACACACACACACACACACACACACAACACACGCGCGCGCACACACACATACACATGCGCACACACACATGTGCACACACACACACACACATCTGCTGACAGATTCAATCACATGTGAAGAATGAAATCTGTTTAATGCCTGAGAGAGAGATCTGTCTTTCTCTCTCTCTCTCTTTTTTCTCTTTCTCTTTTTTCTAGCCTGTGCTCAGCCCAAAGCGTCTGATAGTGTGTGTGTGTGTGTGTGTGTGTGTGTGTGTGTGTGTGTGGGTGTGTGACTGTATATGTGTGTTTGATCTGCTCTGGTGATGGAAAACACACACACACATACACACACACACACACACACATACACACACACACACACACACACACACACGCTCCACAGGGTTTTTTTGATCATCCTCCTCCACAGCTCGTTTTTTTTGGGGTTTTGTAGATATATATATAAAAATAATACACAAACAAAAAAAAAAAAAAAAAAAAAAAAAAAAAAAAAAAAAAAAAAAAAGGGTGTGGGGCTCCTGTAAACTCTCTACCTACGGGACCCCAAAACAAAAAGGGGGTGGTGTGGTTTTGTGCTTTTGCTTTTTTTTGTTTTTTTTTGGGTTGTTGTACAAGGGAACCCTTTTTTTTTTGGCCCTGATTAATTTTTTGAGACAACATGTCTGTCTCAATATATCAACTTCTCAGTCACACAAGCACACGCACACATGCACACACGCACACACACAGTGAATCAGGATGGCACTGGATGTGTGGTACGTTATTAAAAACTCATCAGCCAATTCATCAACCTGTATACTAGATCCCATACCTACATGTTTGTTTAAACAGATTTGTCCAGGAGTAATTAAGTCACTTTTAAATATAATCAATTATTCCCTAAGCACTGGCTATGTCCCTAAATCTCTTAAATGAGCAGTTATTAAACCCCTGATTAAAAAACCTGACCTTGACCCGTCCCAATTGTCCAGCTATAGACCAATATCAAATCTCCCCTTCATCTCTAAGATTTTAGAAAAGATTGTAGCAATGCAGTTATGCTCATACTTACAGAGGAACAACATTCATGAAATGTATCAGTCAGGATTTAGACCTCATCATAGCACAGAGACAGCACTAGTTAAAGTAGTAAATGACCTTCTTCTGACCTCTGATCAGGGTTGTGTCTCGCTGCTTGTGTTACTCGACCTTAGTGCAGCTTTTAATACTATAGATCACACTATTCTCCTTGATAGATTAGAAAATGTTGTTGGCATTAAGGGAACAGTCCTCTCCTGGCTCAGGTCTTATCTGACCGATCGTTATCAGTTCGTAGATGTAAATGGTGATTTCTCCATGCGTACTGAGGTTACTTTTGGAGTTCCACAGGGTTCTGTTTTAGGTCCACTGCTTTTTAATCTTATATATGTTACCCCTAGGACAAATTATTCGTAAACATGGAATTAGCTTCCACTGTTATGCTGATGATACACAGCTGTATGTTTCAGCGAAGCCAGAGGACAGACAGAAGCTTAGTAAAGTTGAGGATTGTGTAAAGGACATTAGACGTTGGGTGTCAACTAACTTCCTTTTACTTAATTCTGATAAAACAGAAATACTTTTATTAGGCCCACGTGTAGCTAGAAATAATCTTCCTGACTACACAGTAACTCTGGATGGTCTTTCTGTTTCATCATGTACAGCAGTTAAAGACCTCGGAGTGATTATTGACTCCAGTCTATCATTTGATGCTCATGTAGATAATATTACTAGGATAGCTTTCTTTCATCTCAGAAATATTTCTAAGATAAGAAACATATTGTCACTACATGATGCAGAAATACTGGTTCATGCATTCGTCACCTCTAGATTAGATTACTGTAATGCCTTACTGTCTGGATGTTCCAGTAGGAATATAAATAAACTCCAGTTAGTCCAGAATGCAGCTGCTAGAGTCCTTACTAGAACTAGAAGATACGATCACATCACCCCGATCTTATTCACACTGCATTGGCTCCCTGTAAAATCTCACATTAAGTTTAAAATACTTTTATTAACCTATAAAGCACTAAACGGTCTTGCACCACAATATCTAAGCGACCTTCTGGTTTTATATGATCCTCCACGCCTACTCAGATCAAAAGGTGCAGGCTATTTGATATTACCTAGAATAGTGAAGTCTACAGCAGGGGGAAGAGCCTTCGCTTATAGAGCCCCACAGTTATGGAACAGTCTTCCTATTAGTGTTCGGGACTCAGACACAGTCTCAGTGTTTAAATCTAGGCTTAAAACATATTTGTTTACTCAAGCTTACCCTGACTAGATTATATCTCACTACTTCACAGTCCTAATAATCGTTTTTCTCCCTCTCTCTCTTTTTGCCGAGCCCCACATGAATTTATGGAGATATTGGAGATCCAGATCCCTTCTGCCTCTGGATGAGCCCAAATCTTCTGCTGGGACTACGGCTGCTCCTAAGGCCATACTTCTCATTTTCACATTATCTGTGTTACCTTCACATTCTGTGTTACCCAGATGAGGATGGGTTTCCCTTCTGAGTCGGGTTCCTCTCAAGGTTTCTTCCTCAAAAAACATCTTAGGGAGTTTTTCCTTGCCACCGTCGCCACTCAGTGGCTTGCTCAGTTGGGATAAATTCCATTTATGTTTCTCTCTGTTTTATATCTGTTTGACCTGTTTATTTTATTTCTGTAAAGCTGCTTTGAGACAATAACTATTGTAAAAAGCTCTATACAAATAAAATTGAATTGAATTGAATTGAATTAAAAGTGACGTACCTGCTCATGCTATTAGGATCCTCGAAAGTGGGCATGTTAAAATGTTAAGAGAGTTGTGGGATTGGGTATGGTGTGTGTCTGGCCCGGATTAACACAGTGTGGAGCCCTAGTGTGTGAAGACACATGTGAAGACACCCTCCTCCCACTTTACATGTAAAAAGTGAAATTTACTATGGCTATAAAAAACCAGAGATTTACAGGAACTTACCGCTAAAGAACAGGCTCACCACATACTACAGGATAACCACCCAAAGCTGACACTACAGATACACATGGGCCTACAAACACCATCCTAAAACACATCCTAGAGCTGAATGAATGAAATAATCTCATTAAATACTCCTTTCTTTACATAGTTGAATGTGCTGACAACAAAATCACACAAAACATATCTGTGGAAATCAAATTGATCAACCCCTGGAGGTCTGGATTTGGAGTCACACTCAAAATCAAAGTGGAAAACCACACTACAGGCCGATCCGACTTTGATGTAATGTCCTTAAAACAAGTCAAAATGAGGCTCAGTCATGTGTGTGTGGCCTCCATGTGTCTGTAGGACCTCCCTACAACGCCTGGGCATGCTCCTGATGAGGTGGGGGATGGTCTCCTGAGGGATCTCCTCCCAGACCTGGGCCAACTCCTGGACAGTCTGTGGTGCAACATGGCGTTGGTGGATGGAGCGAGACATGATGTCCCAGATGTGCTCAATTGGATTCAGGTCTGGGGAACAGGCGGGCCAGTCCATAGTATCAATGCCTTCCTCTTGCAGGAAATGCTGACACACTCAAGCCGCATGAGGTCTAGCATTGTCTTGCATTAGGAGGAACCCGGGGCCAACCGCACCAGCATATGGTCTCACAAGATGTCTGAGGATCTCATCTCAGTACCTAATGGCAGTCAGGCTACCTCTGGCGAGCACATGGAGGGCTGTGCGGCCCCCCAAAGAAATGCCACCCCACACCATTACTGACCCACCACCAAACCGGTCATGCTGGAGGATGTTGCAGGCAGCAGAACGTTCTCCATGGTGTCTCCAGACTCTTTCACGTCTGTCACATCTGCTCAGTGTGAACCTGCTGAAGAGCACAGGGCGCCAGTGGCGAATTTGCCAATCTTGGTGTTCTCTGGCAAATGCCAAACGTCCTGCATGGTGTTGGGCTGTAAGCACAACCCCCACCTGTGGACATCAGGCCCTCATACCACCCTCATGGAGTCTGTTTCTGACCGTTTGAGCAGACACCTGCACATTTGTGGCCTGCTGGAGGTCATTTTGCAGGGCTCTGGCAGTGCTCCTCCTTGCACAAAGGCGGAGGTAGCGGTCCTGCTGCTGGGTTGTTGCCCTCCTACGGCCTCCTCCACATCTCCTGATGTACTGGCCTGTCTCCTGGTAGCGCCTCCATGCTCTGGACACTACGCTGACAGACACAGCAAACCTTCTTGCCACAGCTCGCATTGATGTGCCGTCCTGGATGAGCTGCTCTACCTGAGCCACTTGTGTGGGTTGTAGACTCTGTCTCATGCTACCACTAGAGTGAAAACACCACCAGCATTCAAAAGTGACCAAAACATCAGCCAGGAAGCAGAGGAACTGAGAAGTGGTCTGTGGTCACCACCTGCAGAACCACTCCTTTATTGGGGGTGTCTGGCTAATTGCCTTTAATTTCCACCTGTTGTCTTTTCCATTTGCACAGCAGTGTGTGAAATTGATTGTCAGTCAGTGTCGCTTCCTAAGTGGACAGTTTGATTTCACAGGAGTGTGATTGACTTGGAGTTAGATTGAGTTGTTTATTTATCTCTTCCAGTAAATAAAATATATTTTAATAACACTTTAAACAGTGTTACTGTGAAAGCAGACTTTAATACAATGAAAAAGACACACAATTATTATCACATATATAAAGATAAATTCCTTCAGTCTTTTGAATGTTAATGGAATAAAATAAAATATCAGATGCCGCGAGTGAACCTTCTGCCATCATTTACACATATGAATGGCCGTGTAATACACAGCAGTGTGATAAGGTTCAATTTTAAATGACCTTATATGGTCATGGGTGTCGTTTCGGCTCGGGACAGCTTCATTCGCTGCTACCGTGGATTAACTGTTTAACACCGAACACAACATCGCTTCACCTTCACGCGCTCGCTGAGAGGATGGTAACAGTCGAGAGGCAGTTATTTGGACAATAGTTGCTGTGAGTCTTTTATAATCGACCAATTGGTGTGTGAGGAGGCGGGGCTTACAGACAAGGTTAAAGTGATCCACACATGCCCACACATGATGCAGTATTAGACCATAAACACATCATAGTGAAACTAAAGCCCAATTCCGGACATTTTCTCAAGTTTAAATGTTTTCTAAGGTCTGAAACAGAGGACGTATGGAAGAACCCTAACAAAAACATTTCAGAAAACAACTTGTTTTCGCGCCCGCACCAGGAGGTGCTCACGTGAGTCATGACTGGCGAGAGATAACCAGAACTATAATCAAGCAGCTGTCTGCATTGTGTTCTGTAAAACATTTTAAATGAAAAAAATTGTAATCCTGATAATATTCTCATTTTTACTAAATCCACCTGTAATCTGATGACTTTGTTTTTTTGACATTTTACAGTCACCAGTGTTTTGTGTCCTGATTACATGTATTCTGTTACTTCCCAAACCTGGTGTGTGTATGTGTGTATGTGTGTGTGTTTTTTGTGTGTGTGTGTGTGTGTGTGTATAGAACAGGCATGGTCAGAACAAAGATGTCTGATGGACCCAGAGTTAGAGACAACACTGAAATTTTGAAACATCACAGTGTGTCAGATAACCACAGCTCATAATTAACAATGACCAAACCTACGCAGCACTTAACTCACACTGTGTGTGTGTGTGTGTGTTTGTGTGTGTGTGTGTGTGTGTGTGTGAGTCACTGTACTGTGTCATTACTGACAAGAGCAGGACGCATTTTCAGACTAACAGCAGCCTGAAATACACATAATACCACACACACACACACACACACACACACACCAACTGTCCTTCAGCCATCTGGTGTATATCTCTCATCTGTCTCACTCTCTCTCTCTCTCTGTCTGTCTTTCTGTCTCTCTCTCTCTCTCCACATTGTCTCCGCATCTGTCTTTGTTACCAACTCAAACACATGAGAAGTCAACACGTCACACCTTTAGGAAGAGGGAGGAGCTTGTGGATGATGGATGATAATCTCGCTGTGGAATTCGTATCGTAAGCCAGTTGCTGAGCTGGTTAGTGACAAACTCCTTCTCAGTTAAATTATGCCAGAGTGAGTCACCCCCTCTGCTCACCTGATCCATGTCTGTTTATGCTCTGGTGGTGGCTGTAGATAGGATGCTAGGAGGCAGCTCTCGATCCTGAAGGAGCAGGTGTTTGTGCCACTGGCAGACAGATAGAAAACAACACTGGGGTAGCTTTAGAAACTTGGGAGATTGATTATCATACTGCTCTCTTTTCCACTGCCTCAGGTTGGAGAGACCTTTCTGCACTTCTGGTGACAGCCGTGGCTGGAGTAAATGGTGAGAGCCCTGAGGTTGCACTTGCAGACATCCTTGTAGTGTAGGCTGGGTCTGCCTGTTGGCCTCTTTCCTGATGCCAGCTCACCTAAGAGAAGGTTCTTTGGTATAAACCAGTCATCCAAGCCATTGTAAGTGCCCCTGCTTGAGAAGAGTGAACATGGAGGTGGCACCTGCCCTCCCAAGCAGGGGAAATGTCATTTCATTGTCTACACTACATATTTATCTGGATTAATGTGGCTCGATGCATATCAGCCTCAGAGATGCACTCGAGGCAAAGTCTCTACATTTACCCTACAGTTCAGTGCAGATGGAGCAACCCTTATATTTCAGCTAGATAGCTAACAATATCTGCTATGATCCATGCTTCTAGCTCACAACATGAAGAAACTCTCTGACTTTAAGGGTGGTCTTCTCCACCCCTGACTACATCTGGCTCTGCACACCAACATGAAAAAGAGAAGAGAAATTTTTAATGATCAAAGAACCAACATAAATGGAGAAGAGGTGTGGTTAGAGATCAGGGATCTGATGGGAATGGAGAAGAGGTGTAGTTATGGATCAGAGAACCAATAAAATTGGAGAAGAGGTGTGGTTATGGATCAGAGAACCAATTAAACTGGAGAAGAGGTGTGGTTATGGATCAGAGACTTATAAAAATGATACGTTGTGGTGCAGTCCTTATCTCTAAGCTCCCGTGGTGAGGAGGCTTCCTGATTGAGCATGTCTGAGATAAAACGTGCCCCATTCAGAAAGGAGAACAAGGTCATTTGTCTCTTAAACGTCTGAAGAGTTGTGAGCTCATCAGTATGCTAATTAATCACTTAACGAGCGGGAAGTCGATCAATCATGGCCTACTGACATCGCTGTGGTGTAATTAACACGCGAACACTGACACACCAAGATGGATGAAGAAACTGATACACAACAACCGAGACAACAAAATGCTTTAAAGGTGGTTTTAACAAACACACATCTACTCTCCCGCTCATTCAGCCAGGATGTAAACATGACAAATAAGGCAAGCAAGGACAATAAACATGCTGCACTAAAAAGAGCACAGTAATCACCACTTTAGGGTTTTTTGGTCTCCTACTGAGAGCACTATGAAGAAACAACACCAAAAATAAACATCTATCATAATGACGAGCATCAAAAGGCTCTCATTTATTCAGAATTTAGCAGCTCAATGAATGTGTTTACAGTTTAGGGTTGTGTCAGTAACAGTGTGTGTGTGTGTGTGTGTGTGTGTGTGTGTGTGTTTGTGGGGTTTTTTGGTGCCAGAGACAGAAGTCTGTCTGTCTCGGTGTCCTGACTCTGTCTCTTTCTGAAGCTTCTCCATCTGTGTGTGTGTGTGTGTGTGTGTGTGTGTGTGTGTGTGTGTGTGTGTGTGTGTGTAAAGTGATTGAAGGAGTAAATAAAGAAACAGAATATGATTAAATAAATTAAATAACCAAACAATGTTATAGAAGTTCTCAGATCCTCAGAGAGAGATTTCCTCATCGTGGTGAATGAAGGAAAAAGACAAAGAGAAGAATTAGAAAATTAAAAGAAAACCCGAGGAGAACAGAACAAAAGAACGGGGTAAAGAGGAAAAGGAATAGAAGGAAATTTAAAAAATAATAATAATTAAAAGAGAACACGAGTATATAGCTGCAAGCAGCAATTGAGGGGGCCAAGCACTTTCTATTGAAGGGTCAAGCTGTTGCTGAGATTGCGCGTCACTTCCTGTGATTGGGTAACCCTCCCAACCCTGACAACTGATGTCAAATAGTGTTTCTTAACTTCAGGTCATGTAGCAAAATATATATGACAAGATTAATGTCCATATATAGCCTGTTTGGCAACTTATATTATGGATAAAACATCACAGTTATCAAATGATATTTTCTGTACTGATCTCATGATGCTGTGACACAAAGTTCATGATTAGACAAAATTTGCAAGAGAAGAAGGGAATTGAATAATTTTCATTACACTCATTACATGTTGAACTCTCGAGACCTCCCCAGGATTCAAGAGAAAGAAAAACTAATTGCCGGATAAGTGACTCAACGTTTTATGTTTATTTGACAATATTATTAGTGAAAAGTTTTTGCTATCATTTAAAATGACCAACTTTCTGTTTGAAAGTCACAAATTCCTGAGAACAACAACACTCAGAACCTTCAACAGAGTCAAAAGAACCAAGAATCTTGATTTGATGTTCAAAAGTTTAATACTGAGGTGAATTTAGACAAAACGTCTTGAATATCCCTCACTTCCTGTTTGGCAGCTTCACCATCAAAATCATCTGTGCGTTATGGACGAACCTTCCTGTACATAAAATCATTTATCAGTCTGGGCTCACAATGCTGCCAACATTTGGTGATGATTGGACAAAATTTGTAGAAGAAGAAGCAAAAAAACTTTTTATATATATTTTTTAAATGACTAACTTCCTGTTTGAGAATTTATGAGCACTTTTACAAATTTGTTAATTATAGCGCCATCTAGAAGTGAACATAGACAAACCTTCTTGGAAACCCTTAGTGCGAGGTGCTTCAATTCTGCCCAAAGTTTGGTGATAATATGCACTATTGCTGAGATATCCCGTCACTTCCTGTTTGCATGTTATCAAGAAACCATCCCATATATCAAAAATCAAAGAAACAGCTTTTTTGGGGATTGTGTCATGATGCTGTTATTCAGATTTGGTGATGATGGAACGAAGTTTGTAGGAGAAGAAGAGAAAAAAACTTAAAATTATTACAAATGGAGGAAAATCCAATAAGGCACACAGAGTCCTTTCAACTTATAACCTAAAGAATTAAAGGAAAGTGGAATTGCATTTCAATGTTATAGTTAGTTTTGTAATATATGTCCAAATTTTCCCTATTGGTGGCGCTAGAGAGCTTGAGTGGCGTACACCAAAATTGCTGAGAAAGTAGCTGAGATTGTTCTCTATCCCCGTGCCAAATGTCAGAAAAATTGTAAGAAGCTTTCTACTGGCAGCCCGAGACTCACACAGGCAGTAGAAGAAGACGAAGAAGAAGAAGAAAAATACTACTCGTATTGTTCTCTTCTTTGCTTGTATTTTTCTCATTTGTAAGTCGCTTTGGATAAAAGCGTCTGCTAAGTGAATTAATGTAAGAAAGCGAAGTAGACAAAGAAGAAGATGAAGTAGAAGACGAAGAAGAAGGTGAAGATGATGAAGAAGATGAATAAAGAAGAAGAAGATGAGGACGACAAAGAAGATGAAAAAGAAGACAGTGAAAACATACAATCACTGAAGGGTGCCTACGGAACTTTGGTGCTTGACCCCCTAAACTTTTTTTAAGTAAAACGCTGAAGGAATGGATGAGTGAAAAGGAAAGCAAAGGGGAAACAGAAAAATCAGCAGGGGAAAGGAGAGGGGGGAAAGCAGGAGGAGCACGGACAAGAGAAAAGAGAAGGGAACAGGAAAATGAGAAAGGAAAAGGAGAAAGAAGAAGAGAAAAGGATGAGGGGAAGGAGAAGGAGATTTTATTTATCTGTTTTTGGATGATTCCATGTTCTCGGTGTGTGACAGTAACTTTCCCACTCAATCACTTCTACACACTTATAAACTTCAAAGGCAGAATACATCAAGAAACTCTCTCACTCTCTTTCTCTCTCTCTCTCTCTCACACACACACACACACACACACACACACACACACACAAAAATAGATATCTAGTAGAACTTCAGGACCATGATCAGAGCAAGAAATAAGAATTAATGTGAACTTTGAAGCAATTTTTAAGTGTGTGTGTGTGTGTGTGTGTGTGTTTGTTGTGTGTGTGTGTGTGTGTGTGTGTGTGTGTGTGAACTATCACAGACTGAATGCCATTCCCTACAAGGAATTCTCTACCATGCTGAATTCTACTTCACACACACACACACACACACACACACACGCAGTCCTGATTTGCCACTTCAAAGGTAAATGCTCCCACCTGCCATCAAAGACATAAGCACATATCATAAACCTATTACACCCTCCACACACACACACACACACACACACACACACACACACACACACACACACACACACACAAAGCTGTTATCTTCGCCCCAAACCCTCTTAATGGCGTGTGTGATTAGCCAGAAATGCTAAGGAGACGCACTTGTCTTGGTTCATTACTAACGTTTCTCTATATCACTTACTCTGGAGCCTTCCAGCCAACACACACACACACACACACACCACCACAGTAAGGGAACACGAACTACATAAATTGCTCTTTTTAGGAAAATAGACAAGAAGAGCTAGTTCAGTGTGGCAACTGCACAAACAAAAAGTAAGAGAATAAAAACAACTAAATGAAGACCAGAAGAATAAATGCCGGTTTAAAGGAGTAAGGAAAGGTGCTTATAAAGAGACCAGCTGACCACCAGTGATGGAGACCTACAATCCATGCGGGAATGGGGGGTTCTGTAACTGCAGGTGGGTTTGGGGGGTTCTGTAACTGCAGGCGGGTCCGGGGGTTTTTGAACTGCAGGTACGTTTGTGGTGGGGTTGGTTCTGGAACTGCAGGTGGGTTTGGGGGTTCTGAAACTGCAGCAGTCCGGGGGTTCTGGAACTGCAGGTACGTTTGTGGTGGGGTTGGTTCTGGAACTGCAGGTGGGTTTGGGGGATCTGGAACAGCAGGGGGGTTTGGGGGGTTCTGTAACTGCAGGGGGTTTGGGGGATCTGGAACAGCAGGGGGGTTTGGTGGGTTCTGTAATGCGGGCGGGGGGTTTGGGTGGGTTTGGAACTGCGGGGGTTTGGGGTGTTCTGTAACTGCAGGGGGTTTGGGGGGTGGAAGTGCAGGGGGGTTTGGGGGGTTCTGGAAGTGCAGGGGGTTTGGGGGGTTCTGGAACTGCAGGGGTTTTTGTGGGGTTCTGGAAGTGCAGGGGGTTTGGGGGGTTCTGGAACTGCAGGTGGGTTTGGGGGGTTCTGTAACTGCAGGGGGTTTGGGGGATCTGGAACAGCAGGGGGTTTGGTGGGTTCTGTAATTGCGGGGGGTTTGGGTGGGTTTGGAACTGCGGGGGTTTGGGTGGGTTTGGAAATGCAGGTGGGTTTGGGGTGTTCTGTAACTGCAGGGGGTTTGGGGGGGTGGAAGTGCAGGGGGTTTGGGGGGTTCTGGAAGTGCAGGGGGTTTGGGGGGTTCTGGAAGTGCAGGGGGTTTGGGGGTTCTGGAACTGCAGGGGGTTTGTGGGGTTCTGGAAGTGCAGGGGGGTTTGGGGGTTCTGGAACTGCAGGTGGGTTTGTGGGGTTCTGGAAGTGCAGGGGGGTTTGGGGGGTTCTGGAACTGCAGGGGGTTTGGGGGGTGGAAGTGCAGGGGGTTTGGGGGGTTCTGGA